>JASDQU010686673.1:0-23081 GCA_032191745.1 Picea mariana
CGTTTGCAACGTCTCTCTTGTGACGTTTGAAACGTCGCTCTTGCCACGTTTGAAACGTCGGTCTTGCCACGTTTTCAACGTCTCTCTTGCCACGTTTGAAACGTCTCTCTTGCGACGTTTGAAACGTCGGTCTTGCCACGTTTGAAACGTCTCTCTTGCGACGTTTGAAACGTCTCTCTTGCGACGTTTGAAATGTCGGTCTTGCCACGTTTGAAACGTCGCTCTTGCGACGTTTGAAACGTCGCAAGAGAGACGAAAATTAGGCCGTCGGAAAAACGACGTCATGTGAAACGACGTTTGAGGGGGTCCGAGGTTTGTCGGTCTTTCGACAATAGAAAGTCGCAATTGCGTCGAACACGCCGTCGGAATTTGACCCAAATGTAGTAGTGACATATGCGTTGAATTGCGTGTCTCAGTGGCTGCAGGTGCGAGTCTTTAAGGATTGTAGAGTGGCTTTCAAGCATTGGAGCTTAGCACTTGGCTTTGACTAGTGGAATGGAGTGGAGGGACTTGGTGCTTGGCTCGATGAGTTGTGTGTATGGTCTCATGAGCTTGGCGCTTGGATAATCGGAGGTTATTCTTCAGGATAGTACTTTGCTACTATTGATAATTAAACTATTTATATGTGAATTTATTTGTAAAAGTGATATGTGTGGCGCATTGGTGTTAGTGCTCTTCTTAAGGGGCTTCACTTGGTGGGTGGTCTTGGGTTCAAAACCCATGGACCCTCTAACATTTTAATTATGTTTAATGTAGTTTACATTACACTAAATATACAATTAATTAATTAATTAATTTTTTTTTTTAGTTACACTAATAATTTTAAAGTTACTTAATTATCTTTAAAAAAAATTACTTTATACTAAATTATCCTAAATTAACTTTAAATTAATTTAAACTAAATTAACCTAAATTATTTTTACACTAAAATAATAAATAAATAAAAATATAAATGAACACACACAAGATTTAATAATAAATATATAAAACTTTTAATAAAATATAAAAAAAAAAAACAAAAACAAGTGCGGGCACACATGGATTCCATGTGCCCACCGTGCTTCCTCCAGCGCCTTCCTTTACTAATCCTTAACTCTAGAATTCCCATCATTTTCTTTTGGCTACACAGTCAGTTGCCATGGCCGTTCCCTCTGCATCTTTCTTTGATAATTTGTTTCTTGGGCGTTTTTATCTTTGGAGAGGGGAGGCGGCTGTACAATATATAGGCTGGGTGTTTGTGTAAAGTAAAAAAAAAAATCCTGGTGAGATCCTCCTTGGCTTGATGCATAGCATTTGGTATCGACTTGACTGTGTGGTGTGTTATGTAGCTCATGGACCAGATTTGTGTTGTGTTTAGTGCTGGACTTGGTTTAGGTTAAATACTTGCAGGCACTAAGTTGACTAGAATACACAAAGCGCACACACCACCCTTTTATATGTAGGACTTCCACCCGAAGCTAAGCAGCAGGCACGGACATCTTTTTTTTTCAGGTGATTTAGTCACAAATGATATCTGCTTATCACTAAATCCCATCTTCTTTACTTCATAAAAATCATCTTTTCTCCCCATCTTTTACCTATGCGAGAAATCATGGTCAGAATTTGAAAGTCATAGAGAAAGGCTTCACTTCTGAACATAATTTATGTCTAGTGGATAATGATTTTTCACATTTTTGAAGAACTTGATAAGATTTTCAATCCCTGCACATGCTGAATAAAATTCAACTTATATGATTATATTCTAATTATAATACAATTACAACAATTACAATGCATTGGGTAATAACGATTCCACACCGCTAGATCGGTGGGCCTTTCGGGGTTTATTTTCATCGTACAACTGATGAATTTCACGTGAAATCCATTTGTCGTTCTCAATGGGTGCCCATTGTCCATGTTCCTTCCTCCAACCCAGCGTTTCCAGATGCTCAGTTTCATGATTTACAGATACCAATTTTCAATTTAGCTTAGCCCACAAAAATAACAAACAACTTCTAGAAAAATTTTGTGGTAGAAACGGTGCAAGTTTGAGGCATTCTGGCTTAGACTTCAAGAAAATACACAATCCTGATGACTCAAAAGATACACTGATACCGCCTATTTCCTTGGGATTTTCTTCTTTTGAGGTGAAAATCATTTGATATACAGTATAAACTAAGGCTAAATCCTACGGTATAAGATGAATACTACGCTTCATTAAGCTTGACTGTGATGCATTTCAAGCTAAAGCTTCATGAAGCCGATAATAAGATTTCATAGGATTTGATGCGAAGTGTTTAGGGCATTGAACTGTTTGGGGGATTCGTGAGGAATTCTTCCGAATTAAGATTAATGGAAAGGGCCTCCAGGCTGGAGTATTGGCTCCATTAACCATCTCTGTTCTGCGAATTTATAGCCTTTGTAGCCTTCATTGCAGCCGTTGTTGTGGTGTTTAAATTCACTAGGTTGGTGTTTAAATGCAAGAGGTTGCAGAGTCCTGACGAGCAGTGGAGAAGAGGTTGGAGGGTATACAAGGATGAGCTTTGTAGGCCCTGTTAGAAGACAATTAGCCCACTGGGGCTGCTAGCTTACCGAGGAATTATTTTCCTTTTAATGGTGGGGTTGCTAGTTAGCATCTTGCAGGCCTCTAGATTTCTCATCTTTTATTTTGATACATAGTGAGTTAATTCCCGCCCTTCATCCTTGGCAATAATGGGAAATAATTTGTGTTGTTTTTTTTTTTCCTGTATGCTTGGCAGCAGGTTTTCTGTGCCTTAACGCAGTTGAAAGCATTTTTAAAGTCGGAGATACAATCTTCGATCTTTTTTGGGGGGGGTTGTCAAAAATCATTTTTAAAGTCAGAGAAATAATCTTCAATTATTTTTTTTTCAAGATGCTTCTGATTATTATTGCTTCAGCAAGCTTGCCTTTCTCAATTCTGGAAGTATTACAGTGAAATGTAACGGACTTGAAAACACTCCAAGAGAATCCCTTCGAGATATATGTCATGCATGCATGTATCTCTTGTGCTAAATTCACCTTAAGACAGACACTTGACCCCATTGAAAACAACCCATGCATAAGATACCCGACAAAAGGCATCTTCTGGAGCCCATGGACAAGATACCCGACAAAAGGAAAAATGCATCTTCTCCAGAGGGTTTGAACCTGAAACACCCCATCTTACCATCGAACCAAAACATGCTCGAAACTTCTAATAGAAGAAAGGAATGTATGAGCTTTAATATTTGGAGATTTCCCACTTCTTTTTTTTTTTATTTTCTTTTTTTTTGTTTGCACTATATCTATTTTGGATGAACTGCTGAAAATCATTATCACAACTCTTTTCTGGGACCTTCTGTTTTTCATCTTTTTATTTCTAAACATCTTGGGAAAATATGCACTCTTTTTTTTTATTCACAGGCATTCTCAAAGCCCCCGTTTTTGAAATCCCCTTCAGGAAGGACTATATTTTGTATAAAGTCTCATTTACCTGTAGATTTTTTATTTACCATTTGTTAAAGATATAAAATATTAGTTGTATAAATATATAACATATTATATAAATGTGGTATAATGAAATAATCATGCTTGTTTTACAATATTTGCAGGATGCAACTCTTATGAATTCTCGGTGTGTGCAGGTGAAGAGTCATTCTCACAGGTGGCTAGAACTAGGGGGAGTCTCTCTTTTCTAATGCACCTACCCTCCTTCAATTCTCTTGGGAAGCATGCACACTCTCACATTCATTTTGGGTAGTCTACTTAGGGTTATAGGTCATTTCTATTTGTTTCTTTTTGAGTTGATTCAAGGGTTTTAAGCTGTAGGATGGGAGTTGTTTCAGAATCTAGTTTGCACAATTTATGAGGGTGGTAAGGCCTTAGGTTTCAGTTTTTGAAACCAAGCTCTGATACCATGTGTAGAGACCTTACTTAATTAAATACAAAATTTAATACAATTAACATATAATTGCCTTCTCATACGTAAATTATTCATTCACATCATAAGCATAAATATTCTGCAGAAATTAAAATCTATCTACAGCATGAAAATAACTCAACAATTCATAATAAAATACATGCTTCTGATGCTAATTCTCGTCGATATGGCTGTCCCTTCCTTGTTGCCTTGTTGTTGCCTTGCCTAGCCTGATGCACTGATCAACTCTGCCCAAACTGACTAACCTCGCAGCCAACTAGGAGCAGCCTGTCCAGCTCCCTAGCTCCAGGAAACCGAAAGGAATCCTGGCCCCCGTGCCCAAAACCCCCAGCAACCCGGTGCCCCCTGCAATGATTCTCAAGGACTACAGAACTCCACAACAGAACCAGGAAATCCAAGAAAAGAAACCAGAACTACCGTCTCCCCTCCAAAATGCTTCCCTTCCCAAAAATGATAATCCTCCCCGTAAGACTCCTCCCGTCATATCCCCCTTTCACCGACTCTCTTCCCCCTCATTAATTTCCGTATCCCTCCTTTATTAACTTATCCCCCTTTCTTTAATATCTTATCCCCTTCTTTATTGTCTTATCCCCTTCATTAATGTCTTATCCCCTCCCACATACGTAAAGCAATTAATTAAATAAATTAAAATTATTAAGCCCCTTAATTTATTACCCATGTCATTGAATGTGATATGTAATCAATTAATTAATTAATTGATTAATCAAAAGTTATAAACAATTAATTAATAAACAAATATTTACTTAATATTATTAATGCTAATCATTGTTTAATTAAGACCATATTAGGACAATTAATTATCTAATTATTTTTTACTTAATAATCCCTAAGCATATATTCAACTAGGGTTGTTACATCTATTCTTGATTGGTTATGACAAATTGACCTTTCATCATTCCACATTTGATTTTGGGAATAACATAACACCATATCAAATACAGCCACATAAACAAATACAACCACCAAATCATAATTGTCTTTCTAACATAAAGACTGAATTAGAAGGGCTTATTTTGACTCCAAATCTTGAGCCTATTTCAAACATTTAAAACTTATATCGTCTTACACACGACACACTCGATACCTTCTACTTAAAAACCCTAGGGATGATACATAAGGAAGTAAAAGAAAAAGAAAACTTACAATAAGGAAGTAGCTAAGTCTATATGGGATTTATAGAGGGGAAGAGTTCAAATTAAAAAAAAAAATCACAAGCACATAAAGTTGGGAGAAGAGGGCAAAGAGGAAGCGAAATCCGAGGGAAGGATGTAATAAAGGTAAATGTTCGAGAGGGGAATTTAGAGGGAAAACAATAATCAAGTAAAGGTATGCTTGACATATTGAATAACAGTGACACACATACATAAACCTTGATAGCCATATATAGCCATATATATACCTCGGGATATTCTATCCTGAGGTCATATCATTCAAATTTATGAGTACATTTGACTCCATAGCTCTTACAAACACCTGTCTTCATGTAGTATGTTTTTCCTGACCATCTTTACCACTCCCACAAACTACAAATCCCACCTATCATCGAGTATTTCTGGGCTCCACCCAGAGAGTTAGTAGTTCACATCTCTCATTGGATACTGATCATTAAATCTATATTGTCTTGACATATATATTGCACAAATACATGTCACTACGGAAGTAGTAGGTAACCCTCCCTTGGTATATTGCATGAATACATAGACATAAACAAACAAAACTTGATCCATTGTGACACCTTCAGGGGGATCCTATTCTATTCCTTAGCGCTCTGCTAGCTAGGCTACCTTGCCATATCCAACCTGCTAGTTTGTGCGTTAACATTTTGGCATTAACCTCCCCCCCTCCCATTGTTCTTGTCATCAATTCATTGATTGATCAAATCATCAACATTAAATAAGAGGCCATGTAGAGATTTCCTTTTTTCAGAAAATTGTAAAATCTTATGTTATTGAATGATTTTTAATTGTTAGGGCACACGATTTTCTTCTTTGCATCTAAGAAAATCATTTTGTTTCCCTCTCTTTGATAGGACACACAAATATCACTTTGTTGTTGAGTTAAAATGGAAAGCACTTTATTAATTAATGAGGAAGATGAAAAGTCAGAAAAGGAAAAAGAGTCTCAAAAAACGATGAGCGGAGTCAATATAATTAATATATTTCTAACAGTGAGATAGTTAACAGTGAGTTAGTTATAATTATCGTGAGAAATATTGTTACATTTCCCTTATCTTTTCAATGTTTATCTTTAGCTATACTATAATATGAAGATCGTTGGCCTAACGTTTCCTTCTCCCTCGATGGAGTGTAGGTACAACCAAATATGTTTCTATTAGACCTATCATCCAACTCGAGTGATGAAATTTCGAGAGGGACAAGGGAAAACATATCCAACACATGTAACAAGGTGAAATCAACTAGAGGTGAAAAGGTCAGAAGAAATTTTGGTAGGCTCATGAAATTATTTCTTGATGAAGGAGGATCATGCTCTTATGACGATGAGATCATAGGTGACATCGAGGTTCCCTTGAGGTACAAACACCTATTGAAACAATGGGTCCCCGAGGAACTGCCAGAGTTGGACACTGACTTATGTGTTAAAGAGAGGATGTATCGCATTGCTCTGTCATCCATCCATGGCCTTGGTTGATTCTCCATGGACGACATAAAGGTAAAATATGGAAGATTGGTTGAATTGTTTGAGTATGTTGGACCATGTTACACTTATGGATTATGGTTGAGGCTGGTCCAATATATGCCTAGTATGCGACTATATGCACTCGCCGCAAATTATATACAATTGAAAGACAATAATAAAAATAAAGGAGCGACTATGTATATTGATGGAAGGCCAAAGGCACTAGGGAATATTGCAGGTCTTATAAATAGTACAAGGCCTGGGATGACAAGAAAGGAACCTAATTGCATTTTTGAGGAGTGTGAAGGTAATAGGACATTTGTATGTGCAATGAAAACAATAGCGATAGGCGAAGAGTTGTTGGTTGATTACAATCTGAATCAATTCGACCCAGGAATGTCTTCTTTTGCTATGGTACAAAACCCATTATACCCAAACTTAAAAAGGGATTACTTAATTTGTGAATGTTTCATTTGTGACGAAATTTTATTTTATTTCTGAATGTTCCATTTGCTAATTTCTGCTCGATGTTTCATTTCCAAATATTTTCTAATTTGTATGTGTGAATGTTTCATTTGATAATATTTGCCAATATTCCATTATTTCATATATTGTTTTTTCAATATTTCTTGCACGTACTAACATTCTTCTTGAAATTCTTCCAAAGTGGTGATCAGGGCAAAGGCCCTGAGCATGTAAAAGGCGTTGATCGGGGCAAAGGCCTCGTTCCAAGCACCACATCGATCGAAAATGATGAATATATAAGCAATGAAGAGATATTTGATTCTAGAGACCCCTTGCAGACAATAGAATTGTCCCTAAGAAAGGCCAATAGGGAATTCTGGGATTTGGTCACTGCTGGGTCAGAAACAGATGAGGATCTACTAAGGATAGATGAATTACACGTTAAGATAACAAATTATGGGGTAAGTCATGTCATCTAATAGTATCAATTTTTGGTTTTAAATTTTGTAATTTGATATATGAAATTATCACATACTTCTCATTGTATAATTTTATGAGATCGATGAGAGGGGAAGGAGAAGGTCCTAGTAACAGCAACATGACTGCAACAACGAACCTGCATGGCCACGAGGCTATTTTCCACCCCAAGTGTGTCACCTGAGACTGATTCTATACCTTCTAGGGGTGATGTCACTCCTCCATAGCACACGCTAGATCATGCAGGTGGTGTACATGATCATGGAACTGATCACTCTTCCATTGATTGTTACGCTGGTGCTACACGTATCCAAAGCACAGGAACAACCGCGGTATCATTTTTGATCGACTAGGACATGATTCCTCTAAAAATAGTACAGCTACCAGGTATTTAATATATGTCTTTATCGAGATTCCTGTTATATATTCTTTAAACAATCACATATCAGTGAGATTTAAATTACTAATGATGACGATGTCTTATAGGAAATAACGTGTTCTACAATAGTTTTCATGACTATGCATTACAAATTTTTGGGTCGACCATTCGACTACGATGGAATCGACAAAATTCCAAAATGAAAAGCCTTCTTATCTCCAGACTGGTTGGTGAGTTTGGTGACTCGTTCAATAAGACAAAAGTCCTAAAAAGGACCAGCAAGCATTTGAAACATGTTATAGAGGCGTATAGGAATAAATTAGTACAGGACCCCAAGTGCGAATACCCTTTGGTTGTCCCCGAGAGGGAGTGGAAAGAAATTATTCTCGCTGCAAGAGAATTAGCGATGAAAGCACAAGGGAGGAAACCACCTAGCCCTGGAAGGTAAGAGGTGTTTTCAATTTACTATGATTGTCTTTTGTTTACTTTACGAGGAAAATAATCAATATCTAACATATTTCAAAATATTGCATAGACTCCAAGACACTTCCAAGGCAACAAAGGCAAGACAAGACAAACACGACCAACATAAACTGGGCCAAGGTGGTTACTGAAGATTGAAGGCATGGGTTGTAAGTGCCTAAACATTTTACTTTTTTTTATCATCGTCACAAAATATGTAATTCATTGCAACTAGTGACTAATTATTTTGATATTGCTCAATGCAGGGGGATCTGTTCAACGACGAAGCCACATAAGAATATCTAAATTTTGGGTTCACGCACGGTTTTGATGGCATGGTGGCGTGATGAAGAATCTTGGAGCAATCACCATGTGTCTCTCTGGAGGACATGGTAAATAAAATGAAATTAAAAACTTGTCGATTAGTTTTTACTCATTGATTACTTGTAATGTAAAATATATTTTTTATTCATTTAAAATGTAAAATAATGTGTGTCTTTTCCACATTCGTAGGACAGTAACAATGCTACCAATGCTCCTGATGTACCCGATGAACCACATCCCGACCCCCATATTGATTCAAGCGTTGTTGAAGGACCATTACATAGTGATATGCATGCATTTTTAATGTTTTTCCATTTTTGAATGAGTATTAATATTTAGGGTATATTCTGTACTAAATACTTATATTGTTTCATATGGCATAGCGTATAGATGTCGATCGAGAGCGAAGATCAACAAGTGTAGAAACAACAATGCGGCCACCAACTATTGTTTCTACTGCACCGACTAATCCAGGTATAAAACATTGTAATTAAATCTATATTAATTAAATTTCCCTAGGAATAGTGAATAACAATATCACTTGAATTTTTGTTGTTGTTGCAGAAGTGGATGCCCATGCACATCCTCAACCTCCACACCGAAATACTAGAAGTTCATCATGGCATGAGGTGTTGAGTATTGATGATGAAACACTTCAAGAAGGCCCAATAACTATGGGGGATCAGTTAAATTATGATGATGACTTAATTTGTGCTTTCATGGAGACCAAGAAGAAGAAGAAGAAGAAGAAAAAATGATTAGACATTTTATTATTAATATAAATCCAATATATTTATGGTCCAATGTAATGTATTTTTTTTCCTAAATGTCATGAATGTTATTTGTTTTCATGTTTTTTGTTTTAGCACGTGGCGATGAATGTTTTTTGCTTACATTTAATGTTACTGTCATTTCTAATTATAGTTGTAAAATCTAGATAGATTGGGTATGGGAAAATGAGAGTAATGTGAGAGGGGGGGAGGGGCCAAAAGAGATTCCACCTTCACGTGGTTGGTCCTGTTCAGTAGAGAATAATTTATTCTCGAAACGAAGAGAAGCTCATTCAGGTATTCGTCTTTAGTCATTAATTTGTAGAGGTTGTTACATCTTTAATTACTATTCTGAAATATAATTAAGTCATGTGATGAATCGTAGGATGGAGAGGAGAAACATTGGAGGCACCCCATCACTCAAAGGTATGGATCTTGTTAAGGACTGGTTTAAGGTGATTTTTTGTTGATTTATGACTATCATGATATTTCATAATGAATGTGGAGATCAATGATTTTTTTTAGGAAATTTGAATTTAAGAAGACAAAGTTATGTTGACTCCATGAGTGTTAAGAATGCATGGCGGTGGGCACAATCCCCAAGGTATTTCTCTCTAGCCAACATTGTTTCTAGCCTAAATTAATGTAGTACACACTGAATGCGGTGACCCTGAGGTTCATCATCCTCTTCATATGCTTCTTGCTCCTCCTAGGAGGTTTGAACCTCCTAACCTAACCTAGGCTACCCCTACATACCTCGACCTACCCTAAACCTAACCTACATCCTAAGCCTAACAATCCTAGAATCTTAGTGGCCTAATGCAAGAAATCTAGACCTAATCTTTATAGCTCCCTAAAGCTACTAAAGCTACTAACTTGGCACTCAATTTAGGACTGACTTAACTATTACAAAGACAGTCCCACTATTTTAATGCTGGATATAGATTCACTCTGACACAGTCCCCCATTCTTGGAAGTTTTGGGGTGATTAATATATCATTTGATTTATTGCAATGTCTAGAACAACATACCATTGTAACTGTGTTTGGTTGTCTCCAAAATTACTCTGTATTTTTCATCTAGAGCATTAATTGACTAAAGCCAATAACTTGGATCATGTTCTTTCTAACTAGATTTAGATACTAAGTTCCATATAAGTATACCTTGCAATTGTTGTTGTCACCATGTTTGTGTGGGTTTGTTCTTTTGGTCACTTGTTTATTAAATAGTTCCTTGAGCTAATGATATAGTTGAACCTATGACAAGCACACAATTGTAATTATGTTCCATGTAGTTAAGTGCAACTTATAATCATTTATGATAAATAAGGAAATGATCTTTTTCTTAAATTTGGATTTGAGTCCTAGTTGATGCCATAATTTAGATTTATGTGTTGTGTAGTGATTAATTGTAGCAATGGGAAGAACTTATTATCATTCAATTGAGTTCATTAATGAGGCGTGTATTGTCTTTGTACAGACTATGAATAGGATATTTAAGACAATCCAATATCAAGGTTCCTATTCCATTCCACATGCCCTATGAGTAGAAGGAATGCCCTTTTTAATACTAGAACCCCTTGCCCATATGATGAATGTGTTCTTTTTTTAACCAATTCTCTCCAAGGTGATATTGTTTGCTTATTATTTCACTATCTATGTCTACATTTGGTGTCATCGCCTATGTTATCCACTTTTGGAAAGCTCATGTTGCAAAATTTTATCATATCATAAAAAGTAGATCATTCACAATAGTTCACTACTTGATTGTAATTTTCCATATGGCAGCTGGTCCTCCAAGAACTAGGAATGATCACTATATTTTGATATTCATCCTTTCTTTGAAAAGGGCCTTTGCATTTCTCCACTACAAGTTTCATTGTCATTCAAAAGGGCATTGGTTCTCATTTATTATGTCTTTATCCTTTCCCAAATTCCATAGTCAAGAGAGAAAGGTCATCTATTATTATTCCTATTATACATGTCATCGTCAATGCAAGGATGAAGTTAATGACACTAACCTTCAATAGAAGGACTATCAAGGCCTACTAACAAAACAATTTTACCCTAAAAATCATTTATAGAAAAACATGAAAATTTCCATGGCCTTGCACTCTAGTTTAACGCTTCTAGTAGTTGGTGGATGGGTAGTATTTGACCTCTAAGCCTATTGACAATGTGGATGCTCCATTTTTTGGTCCTCATTGAGTGACATATTTGTTATTGGGAGCGAACCCATTGAAGACTTCTAAATGTACTTGTGCCTATAGAATGCCAACCCAGGTGACTTCTCATGCTCCATCTTCTTTACATGTCGTTGTAGCTTCTAAATTCCAGCTTCTTGTTCTCTAGATTTTTCTCTTAGGCACTGATTTTCCACATCTAACAGGAATTCCTTCGATTTAATAGTGCCCAACTACTCCTTAAGGGAGGTTTGTTGTTGTGAAATCTCCTCCACCCAATGCTCTAGATTCACCTTCCACAATTTGAGGCTCGATATTAAATCCCCTAGCATGGATTGAGACTCATCACAATGGTGCTTACATCTAGAAATGACAAGGTAAATTGGATCACCGGTATTGACCATTAGAGGGTTGACTCCAGTTCCAGCTCCCAAGTACATAATGAAAGTATTCTTATATAGCTTGCTAGTCTGGGATTATTCCTGTGTGAATGGCATATTTGTTTTTTTTAAAAAACCCAGCATTCGTCTCTGTAGCAACAAACAGGTTCGTCGCTTGTATATCCATTTGGTCGCAAAGTATGTAACTTCGTCACTCTAGTGACTACCTATTCATCCTTTGTTTGATATTTTTAGATTTAGGTTTGGTCGGTCTAGCGACTAATCTTCGTCATTATACCGACTAACCATAATTTATTGACTAAGTTTGCCAGGGTTTTCTTGGTCTTTCTTGCGACTAGTATTAGTTGTTAGACCGAATAACATTCATCACTAGACCAACTAATTATGATCTCTAGAGTGACCAAGGATATGTTTTTCTTAGAGATGCTAGCAAGGCTTGTGAGTAAAGTTGGTCGCTAGACCAACTAATCCTGGTCGATGGACCGACGAATGGTAACTTTTCCCTATTGTGAATAGCCTTCTTTTCTTGATCGCTAGATCGGTGAAGATCCATGTGTGGTCGCTAGACCGATGAATTGATTTCAACAAAAAAAAAAATCATCTTGGTCGCAACAACAACCCTATTCTGATGAAACTTCATCGCTACTTCATCACAAAAATGTTCAAATTTAGTAGTGACTAGTGAGAACCCAGTAGGGGTTCGAAAACATTGGCATTAATAAATGGAAAAAATGGATTTTATACTATCAGATACTTAGCCATTTTCCCCTTTTCTTCTTCCCGTCCATTATATCACTTTCTAGTTATATACTTAGTCATCTTTCTATGATCACAGGTTGCAGGGTTGGCGGGATGACATATGTTGGCGGGATGACATATCTTCATCTCCATCTATATCCTCACATGATGAACCCGACCGATCATTGTTATTTTCCATACCTGGTCAATTTTATGGTCGCGGTTATCAAGTTGGCGCATACGAACTCGCCTTTTCTTCTTCCCGTCCATTATCGCTTTCTGAATATATATTTAGTCACCTTTCTATGATATCTAGTTCTAAGTTTGGTTGGATAACATGTCTTCATCTCCATATATATCTTCACATGACGAATCCGACTGACCATTGTTCCTTTCCATACTTAGCCAATTTTATGGATGTGGTTGTCGGGTTGGCGCTTACGAACTCAATTGTTTATTGTTCCGTGATATACATCTTGCACTCAAAACATTTGTGATCTACAATTCCACCGCGGGTTCCTCATATACATTAACTTTGCTCAAAGTATCTATCACTGCCTTCCATCCCCACCAACTTCATTTCCTTCCTAATATACATTAACTATGCTCTTACTAGTGACAACTAGACACATTGGTACAAAAGAATTGGAACCTGCGCCTCCACCATATACAAATTGAATACCAGACTCTGACATCATCCCCTCTTTCATGTTACACATTATGTATTCAAATGTTCCGAGATATACAATTTGTCCTTCGGGGCCTTGCATCTTCTGGGGAAACCTTGTCACCCTATTTTGGATCCTCGCATTGGCGGGTTCACGAAAAATCAAACTCCTAGTCACTGTTTTCTGTTCTTCCCATCCTCGTACTACTTTCCAGATATGCAACACCAAAGGTTTAATACTAAAAAAACATCCTGCAACAACCATAAAAATTGTCATTAATAATCAAAAGTCTCGACAACCAACCATCCCTACAAAACTTGTCCAGAAACATGCAAAGAAGATCTTTCCAGGTAATGGAAAAGTTATTACAAATTTCAATATATTAGCAAAAACAAGTCTCGACCAACGTTTCTATGTTCTATACTTGCACACTTTTTTGATTGCGGGTTCTTGCATTGACGACCTCAAAATTGTGTTTCGAATCTTCCGTGAGATGCAAATAACACCTGGAGTTCTGCAATATACAATTTGTTTGCAAGAATGTATCAAAACTCTTAATTTTTCTCTTTTCCTCCCCTCTATTATCCCTTTGTGGTTCTATATTTAGTCGTAGCTATATGATCATGACCTCATGGATTCTCAAATTGGCAACTCTTTATCTATATATTCACACCATGAGCCTGACCGACCGTGGTTCCTTTCAATACTTAGCTAATTATCTGATCACCAAGTCCTGGGTTTGCGATATCCAACAGCTATGTCCCCTATTCTGTCATATACATATTGCACCCAACGAACTTTCGTTATCAGTAATTTATGCCTTTACTAGTGAGAACTCACCAGGGGTTCGAAAGGATTTGCATTAATAAGCGAACAGTAGATGTTCTTCTGTGAGATACTTAGCCCTTTTTCCCTTGTTTTCTTCCCGTGTATTATCACTTTCTAGTTATATACTTAGTCACCTTTCTATGATCGCAGGTTCCAGTGTTGGTGAGCTGACATATCTTCATATCCATCTATATCCTCACATGAATAATATGACTGATCATTGTTCCTTTCCATACCTAGCCAATTTTATGCCCATGGTTGTCGGGTTGGCACTTTCGAACTCTGTTGCTTCTTATTTCATGATATACATCTTGCACTCAAAATTTTCGTGATCTACACTTCCACCATGGACTCCTAAGTTATTTTTCCCTTTTCTTCTTCCCATGTATTATCGCTTTATGGTTATTTACTTAGTTTCCTTTCTATGATCGTGGGTTCCAACGTTGGTGGGCTAGCATATATTCATCTTCATCTATATCCTCACATGACAAATCCAACCGACCATTTTTCCTTTCCATAGCCAATTTTATGGCCACAGTTGCCAGATTGGCGCTTTCGAAATCAACTGCTTCTTGTTCCTTGATTTGTGGTATCCATCACTTATGTCCCCTATTCACGATATCCAACACTTATGTCCCCTATTCTGACATATACATATTGCACCCAAAGAACTTCCACGATATGCAATTTATGCCTCTACTAGTGAGAACTCACCAGGGGTTCGAAAGGATTTGCATTAATAAATGAACAGTAGATGTTATTCTGCAAGATACCTCGCACTTTTTCCCTTGTCTTCTTCCCATGTATTATCACTTTCTAGTTATATACTTAGTCACCTTTCTATAATCACGGTTTCCAGCATTGGCGGGCTGACATATCTTCATCTCCATCTATATCCTCACATGACGAATCCGACCAACCATTGTTCCTTTCCATACTTAGCCAATTTTATGCCCGTGGTTGCGGGGTTGGCATTTTCAAACTCTGTTGCTTCTTGTTCCATGATATACATCTTGCACTCAAAATTTCTATGATCTACAATTCCACTGCGGACTCCTTAGTCCTTTTTCCCTTTTCTTCTTCCCGTGTATTATTGCTTTATGGTTATTTACTTAGTGGCCTTTCTATGATCGCGGCTTCTAGCATTGGTGGGATGACATATCTCCATCTTTGTCTATATCCTCACATGAAGAATCCAACCGACCATTTTTCATTTTGATACTTATCCAATTTTATGGCCGCGATTGTCTTGTTGGTGCTTTTGAACTTTTTTGCTTCTTGTTCTGTGATATACATCATGCACTCAAAACTTTCATGATCTACAATTTCACCACAAACTCCTTGAACTCGCAAGCTTCAGTCTACCACAGATCACAAATGTTTCAAAGTATCTGTTGCTACCTTCCATCCCCACTAACTTGTTTTCCTTCCTAAT
Organism: Picea mariana; assembly: GCA_032191745.1. Classification (NCBI taxonomy): domain Eukaryota; kingdom Viridiplantae; phylum Streptophyta; class Pinopsida; order Pinales; family Pinaceae; genus Picea; species Picea mariana. The sequence continues at coordinate 15,707 of JASDQU010686673.1, forward strand.
ATATATTAGTTATGATCTTACTAGTGACAACTGGACACACTGGTACGAAACAATTGACATCAGATGCTCTGCAATTTACAAATTGACTATCGGATTCTGACATCGTCCCCTCTTTCATGTTATAGATTATGTATTCAAATGTTTAGAGTGATACAATTTGAACGTCGGGGCCTCACGTCTTCTGGAGAAACCTTGTCAGTCTATTTTGCATTGTCATGTTGATGGGNCGGATTCTGACATCGTCCCCTCTTTCATGTTATAGATTATGTATTCAAATGTTTCGAGTGATACAATTTGAACGTCGGGGCCTCACGTCTTCTGGAGAAACCTTGTCAGTCTATTTTGCATTGTCATGTTGATGGGTTCACAAAATTTCCAATTCTTGGTCACTGTTTCGGGTTGGCAATTTCGAACTCTGGTCCTTCTTGTTCCATGATATACATCTTGCACTCAAAATTTCTATGATCTACAATTCCATCATGCACTCAGCCCTTTTTCCCCTTTCTTCTTCCCGTGTATTATCTCTTTCTGGTTATATACTTAGTCGCCTTTCTATGATCGTGGGTTCTAGCTGTTGCACTTCTTTTGTCACCTAAGTGAGAAAAATAGATATGCTTACAAGCCTAGTTGGGTTAGCTAGGCAAGACAACAATGAAGGAAAGGGTTAGAAACATCAAGCATATGATATAAGCAAAATACTAAACTAAGAACAATAAGAAAAACTAAGTTAGAGTGCATAAGGATATTAGAACAAGAAATAAATGAAATGGTGAAGAGAATCCAAATGGTGAAGAGAATCCAAATCACATTCACTCAAGAGGTGATATGAATGGATAAATGAAATGGTGCCTGCATACTCTTGATGAGGAAAGAGGATCCTCCAAGAGAAAATAAGAACCATAACAATACAAATGAATTCCTTGAAAATATAGTGCACCCATGGCCTTCTTATACAACATATCTTTGAGGTATTACATAACCAGTTTTTTGTGTGAACAAGGGGCCCTTTAGGGCACCCTTAGATCTTTGACTAGCCCCCCAATCGGATTCAACCAAGATTTGGATGTCAAATCGACTTGGAAGATGAACCAGAAGTGGGTGGAAGGATGACCAATATCATAAATGCATCCTTATGAGGGGTGCGTGGTTTTTTTCATCCACAGTCGCACATCATGCGCATGTGTGTTTTTCTTGCATTTTTGGATGGTGCATGTGAGTGCATTCCCTGTGTAGTCTTAGCGCATGCTAATTTTATAATTGGTTGTATAGTTTTGGACCTTTTAGAAATGAATTTTTGGTCCATGAGTGAAATAATGAGTTTTTTTACGATGTTGGATTCCTGTAACCATTTGCGAACAAAATTCTAGTGATAACAGATGCTCCATGACGTGTGAGGTTAGGAGCATACGTATAGCCAAAATACATCAATGTTTCTTTTACTGAGAGTACCTTTGTAAGAAAGAGCATTGTGGGGAGTATCAAGAGTGACCCATTGGAGGAAAAGGGGAACTTGTAAGGTCCAAACATTTTGCAAGGGGTGAAAACAAAACTGTGTACAAACGAGGCAGGCATGCCCCATGCTCGTGTTATGTAACTCAAAAATGTGGAATACAGTAAGTGAAGTTGTGTGTTGATGTAGATCACTGTAGCGCCCTCTGGGACGGTTTGATAATAACAGAGGACAATTATGATGGGGAACCAACTCTGAAAAAGGTAAGGACACTTGGGGGAAGTGTCGATAATGGGTAGACATTGATAGCCTATCCAATTTCAGAGGTCTTCGACATATATAAAAATTACTGCAATAGTCACAAAGTAAGACCCACCGCCACATGATAAAGTGTTGAAGTCAAATGTCATGGGGGTAAACGACAAAAGAGAGAAATGATGGTTCTCTCCATGCCATCCGAGACTCCTCATTGGAAAGGTAATGAGAGTCAAGATATTGTTGCCCGTCTGGAAACTGTGTTGGTGTCAACAGAAAGGGAGACACAACTTTAAGAAGTGGAGGGCTTCATGAAATCCACTGGATAAGATCCGGAACTAATGAGTAACATGGATGAAGTTAGGAAGTGGTGAGACTTGAGACTTCCTTTGGTTGGGGATAAAGGGGATGTGGTAGCAACCATGAAACTGGGCCTAGTGTCAGGGGGACGACTAGGCGTGGGTTAAATGGTGTCAGAGGCATGACAAAGTGGAAAAACACAAAGATCAGGGGTACATAAAGGGTGATATACTTGGGGTTTATGGGCGATGCCAAAAGGAGTAGAAGATAATGGATGCCCCAACCAAGGGTGACATGTGTTGCTTTGCCAGAGGAAGAAGGTCGCTAAAGGTGACGACAAAAAGATATGTAAATGCTGGAAACAAAGACTTTTTACAATTACCAAATAAATAAAGAATCATTGGGATGATTGTACAGATATAGAAACGGGTGCCCCAGTGCAAGATGGCTTGGCTTGTGAGGGTGCAAGTGGATGGAAAAATAGGTGGAGGGCGAGGGCCCCATAGGTGGGTTTCTGTATGAGGTAAAATGATGGAGGGAAATCTGTAGATGGGAAAACCAATTGTGGGTGAAATGGATGGTTAATGATACTGCAGAGGTGTAGTCAAAATAGAACCATGATGAGAGAACCTGGGATTCCATTGGGATGGCTAGAAAAAATGAGGAGAAGGAGTATGTGGTTGATTCTCAAAAAAATCTTAAGACTATTAGGACTCCCATCCCTAAATGGTGACAACAACATGAGTGTCAAGTGCCAAGGGGGACTATGAATGGGACAACTCATGAGGGGGAGAGTGCTACCGGGTGACAGTACCAAAACGCAGTGGAGGTGATAGTACTGTAGAGACGGATATAGGGACCCTAAAGGAAAATGTCGGAGCGTGTGACTGGAGATGCAATTGAGATTCAGAGGGAATGATTACATGCTAGTGTCGATCATATACCTGTAGAGGCCACGCTAGTGTGTGATGACCAAGTACCTACATACATGAAAACCAAATACCCGATGTGAACAATATCTTAAAATAAAGAACGTATAACAGTTATTTGATAATTTTGAACATGAGCAGGCATACCTGAGTGTGTCATGGAAAGATGCTCCACTGGGGAAAAGTGCAAATGATCACCTGAGGAAAATGACTATGTAAGTGGTCGGAAATTATTCGAAAAACGAAGCTTATGGGATTCGGTACCAAAAAATGAAAATGAGGAAAAGGGCTTAGATATGGATGGTGGGCCCATAATGCCATCCCATTTGCACTGACACTATGGGCAATCGGACGGTAGTTTGGTGGGAGGACATGTACCTCCCATTTTCTCGAGGATTGATGAAGAAGTATAATGAATTACATTCACGGGAGCATTGGTATGGACTGTTAGAGGAAGCACAGGCAGATATGTGTGGCGTTTCACAGCTAATGTGTGGCGGACGTATGGGATAGATGGGCAATGATGAGTGTAATGCCCATGTTTTGCACATATGGCGTAGGCAAAATTGGTTCGTATATGTTGTTTGCATGTGGTTGATGACTCCATAGTAGTGTGGGATGTACTTGGTGGAGTTGCAAGAAAAAAGGGTGCTTGAGGAAGCTAGATAAAACTGCATAGCTCAGGAAGAGAAGGACATTTGTGAGTGGGGTGTCATTTTCTTTCACATAAGGCATGAGGGAGTTGAAATCGGGGAGGTAGTGGAGTGATGGAATCTTTCTTATTCCGTCTGACCCTAGCCGTAGCAGTGGTGCTAGGGATTGGGGGTGAGGGTGGCGTGGTCAGAGTTAGTACTAGGATCTGCATCGGGATTCCCTCTGACTAAGGGAGGGATGGTTGAGGAACCATCCTAGGTGGATGTAGACACCATACAAGGATGGCGAGTACCATGTTCAGAAGGGTAAGCGTTGCAGCTACCTGGAATGCTTTGACTCCAGATTGGGGGTAGAAAAAGGGAATTTGGGTAATTGCAATACAGTGGGAGGTGGTTGCTACAAATATTATTGTGGGGCCTACTGAGGGGCAAGTGGAGGTGGGGGACGTGCTCCACTTCTGGATTCTTTCATCCATTTGAAGTTAGCGATTTGATGGAAATGGTGAGTATAATGGCCATATTCACCACAAAGGGCACAAGGGAAGTTGGTCTGAAGATTGTCGTTGTTCTTCCCTTAGCTTTTGTTATTATTTCCCCCTTGAGGGTTCTGGTTCCCCTAATTTTGGTTGCCCCCAGCAGGTTGGTTCTGTTGGGGGTGATTCCCTCCTAGTCTGGGATTATTGTTGTTTCAATTTTTTCCTTTCTTTTTAGCATTGTTCAACTGATGGGTCAGATTAGCCATATTCATCTGTTTGAAATTTGGATATTGCTGAATGGGAGAGGGTTGAACAAAGTTAACTCCAGCTTGTGGGTGTCCTGGTGGTGGAATCATGGGCTAAGGGGGACCGGGAAAAGGAAAGTACAGATTGTTGGGTGCCAATGGTCCATAGGGTATGTAGAAAGGCGTAGTGCTTTCACTAGTGTTGATCTAGATTATTTTCGACACGAAATGAGATCGGAGATATAATAAAGAAATGCACAGAGATATCGTAGATGTTTAATAATATAACATAAATGTATCAAAGATGCAACCATAAACACAGATATATAGTAATACACGATTTCTATTAATGAAATAAATGTACAGAGACTGTAAAAATATAGAGTGAAAGACTCGCTAGAATGGTGGTAGCTTATCTCTGAGAAGAGATGTGACGGCTACTCGCATTCACAAGAAGATGATTACAATGAGGCTCTGGAGGCATTTTTACAATAAAAAGGAATGCCAAAATTCCTAGACATCCAAAAATCTAACCCTAGGAGATGAAGCGCCAAAAGTCATGTGGGCCCCGTTTGAGTAAGTGAGTACATCAACTTCCTGGGGTCGTAACTTTTGCATACGATCTTCGTTTTAGACGTGTGATAGCTCGTTGGAAAGGTATCTTCGAGGAGATTCATTTTGGGGGCTCAATGATGCTTTTGGCTATCATTGAGAAGCTCGATCTCAAAAAACCTTCATTTGGGCCCTCAAAATGGCCCCGGAAGTTAAAACCTGCTAAAAATAGTAAATTGCCAAAATTGCCAGAAAGTTGTTTTGTGCCAGTTGGAAAAGGTGGGTGGCCACTGATATCCAGCTAGATCAATCCTCACTCCTTAGGAATCAATGGTCTCCATTGCGTTGAGTTCCCAAGGGAGAAGGAAAAGCATTTGTTGAATTTGCATCTTGGTGAGCTGCTTGTCTTGCTGGAGACGTCGTGCTACTCAGTTTGTGGAAGTCCATCACGAACCTTTTGAGGTTGAGGCTATTCAAGAAGTCGGGATACATGAGAGGACGATGTGTAGAAGGAATATTTGCACTTTGCTGCAACTTTTTCGACTTGCTTCTGTTTGATAGAAGGTTCTTGGGGCGAGGCTGTAGTGGTTGTAGTGTCCTTCTATTCTCCTTTAGAATAGATTGTGAAGAAGCTAAATTTTGTAGTATGAGATACTACCTTGTGGAATTTTTTAAGTGGAATAGTAGTTAGAACTACCTCTGGTATTCTATAGAGATGACCCCCCAGAGAAACAAAGACATTGCGGGGTCGAGACTCATAAACAACATGGCACTTCCACATATATGGTTGGCCCAAGAGAACATCACAAACATCCTGTGGGGAAACATCACATAATACATCATCCTTGAAGGGTTGGATTCCATATGACAATCAGCACTGTTGGTTGACACAGAGATCTCGTCCTTGTCGAAGCCACCCGATGTTGTATGGTTGTGGGTGTGGTGTTGTCGAAAATCCTAACTGTTTGACGACCTCTGCTGAGATGAGCTTCTTCTAGCTTCTGCTATCAACAATAAAATGCAGTGGGGTCCCCTTCACCCACATCTGTGAATGAAAAAGGTGCTCCCCCTCTTTAGGATATGTTGGTTCTTCTGGTTGAATTGTTGCGGTTGCGACAATAGAAGTGGGGTCTGCGTCAATGATCTGTCCTTTACCAGTATTTTCATAATCATATTCTGAATCAGGGTTCGGCTCCTTGTCTTTGATCTCGACCACCAATGACTATTTTGAATGACATTCATCGATGTTGTGCCAGGGGATTTTGTGGAAATCACACCATTTTATGGTGTCCTTCTTTGTCTTCCCGTGACCCTTTTTTTCCTGTTTCTTGGACTAGTTTTCGGGGAACTGTTTGTTAGGGCCATCTTTGTCATGCTTTGGTTGTTGCGTATTTGCAGACCCAAACTCCCATTTGTTCTGGTGCTTAAATTTCTTCTCAATTTTAACAGCATATCGATAAGCAACACCGAGTGATGAGATGTCCAGAAAATCCATTTCAGTATGGATGTATCTATGTAGAGCCCCACGGTATTTCAAAACCAAATGTCGCTTGGAGTCTTTAATACCCAGCTTGGTGCACAAGGTATGGAAGGTATTGGTGAACTCTGAAACTGCTTGGCCCCTCTCTTTCCGCAGTGTGGTCCATCTCATGTACTGGTCCTCATAGTTTCCAACAGGGTAATACTGTTCCTTTATCGCATCCACAAAAAAAACCCAAGTGGGATCGACCCCATATATTCCAGACTCCTCTATGGAACTTTTCTCCCATAAGTTTCCCACCAATGTTTGACATGAGGGAGAGCTTTAAGGAGTGCGAAGGTGATCTTTTCTTTGTTAGAAAAATTGTGAATAGAGAAATAACCTTCTAGCAGAGTTAACCATTTTTCTAGGGCTTCTGCATCTATCTGTCCTTCAAATACAGGAATATCAAAGTTAACTTGTCCCTTGAAAGGCGAGGTGCCTCCAAAGTGGCCGCCTGATGAAGATGCACCTAATGCTATCGACTAACATTGAAGGATGTGGGGAAAATTCTTCATCATTTCGTCCCTCTGTCGTGTGAGAGCTTGCTCAAGCAACATATTGATAGGATCGTCTGCTCCGTCGTTTTTCTTTTCTTCCGCCATTGAGGGTTTCTTGGGTGTGTGAGAGCGATTTTCTTAAAGAGAGACAAGCTCAAGACCCAACTTGCTATACTCAGACCTCGTCAGGGACATGCACTAAAAAACGATCAAGAGCATCCTGCTCTGATACCACTGATCGAGATTATTTTCGGCACGAAATGAGATCGGAGATATAATAAAGAAATGCACAGAGATATCACATATGTTCAATAATATAATAGAAATGTATCAGAGATGCAACCATAAACACAGATATACAGTAATACACAATTTCTATTAATGAAAGAAATGTACAGAGACTGTAAAAATACAGAGTGAAAGACTCGCTAGAATGGTGGCAGCTTATCTCTGAGAAGAGATGTGATGGCTACTCGCATTCGCAAGAAGATGATTA
>JASDQU010686673.1:23101-38191 GCA_032191745.1 Picea mariana
ATTTTTCTAGGGCTTCTGCATCTATCTGTCCTTCAAATACAGGAATATCAAAGTTAACTTGTCCCTTGAAAGGCGAGGTGCCTCCAAAGTGGCCGCCTGATGAAGATGCACCTAATGCTATCGACTAACATTGAAGGATGTGGGGAAAATTCTTCATCATTTCGTCCCTCTGTCGTGTGAGAGCTTGCTCAAGCAACATATTGATAGGATCGTCTGCTCCGTCGTTTTTCTTTTCTTCCGCCATTGAGGGTTTCTTGGGTGTGTGAGAGCGATTTTCTTAAAGAGAGACAAGCTCAAGACCCAACTTGCTATACTCAGACCTCGTCAGGGACATGCACTAAAAAACGATCAAGAGCATCCTGCTCTGATACCACTGATCGAGATTATTTTCGGCACGAAATGAGATCGGAGATATAATAAAGAAATGCACAGAGATATCACATATGTTCAATAATATAATAGAAATGTATCAGAGATGCAACCATAAACACAGATATACAGTAATACACAATTTCTATTAATGAAAGAAATGTACAGAGACTGTAAAAATACAGAGTGAAAGACTCGCTAGAATGGTGGCAGCTTATCTCTGAGAAGAGATGTGATGGCTACTCGCATTCGCAAGAAGATGATTACAATGAGGCTCTGGAGGCATTTTTACAATAAACAAGAAGGCAAAAATTCCTAGACATCCAAAAATATAATGCTAGGATATGAAGCACCAAAAGTCATGTGGGCCCCGTTTGAGTAAGTGAGTACATCAACTTCCTGGGGTCGTAACTTTTGCATACGATCTCCATTTTAGGCGTGTGATAGCTCGTTGGAAAGGTATTGTCGAGGAGATTCATTTTGGGGGCTCAATTATTCCTTTATCTATCATTGATAATCTCGATCTCGAAAATCCTTCATTTGGGCCCTCAAAATGGCCCCGGAAGTTAAAACCTGCTAAAAATAGTAAATTGTCAAAATTGCCAGAAAGTTGTTTTGAGCCAGTTGGAAAAGGTGGGTGGCTATCAATATCCACCTGGATCAAGTGCTTAGGGTGTAATTTGTGGTAGAGGGTACCCGAACTTAGTTGGGTTGTGGGGCGTACTGTGGGTGCCAACGGTGGTCCACTGATGGGTGGAGGGAGGGAAACAGGGTATGGTTGTTGATAAGGGGGAAGAGGATAATAAGAGGATCCACCATATCCCGGTGGATATTGAGGTGTTCCATACATATTTGGTTGTTGGAGGTGTGAATTGTGGTGTGTAGTGGTACCAATCAATCCATCTGTTGAGTGAGAGATTCCTGGTTTGTCTTGGCCAAATGGAATGGGTCTTGGGGAGTCAGGTAGTACTGTATATAAGTATCCCAACTTTTAATAAATGATTTAAAATTGTTGGGCCTTGCTGATGGCTTCTTCTTCATATTGGGGAAAGGTGGCGGCAACATATTTAGTGAGGGAAACAAGTGATTTGAGGAACCAATTGAGAGATTGTTGTGGGGTGGCTTCAGCTTTGCAGAGACTATGTCGTTGGTGCCATTTGTGAATGAGGTTGGTGACGTGCATGGCGGAGGTTTTTTTAAACTCTGAGAGTAGTTCAAGACCATTGTCATGGCGAATGGGTAGTTGAAACAAGGTCAAAAATGCTTTGGCCAAGGATTCAAAGGTTACATGGGATCCATATTTTTCTTCTACATACCACTTGGTTGATGGGCCAGTGAGTGTGCATTGAAATAACCTCAATCGGACAGAGTTGTCCATGATGCTATTTGAAGAGAACCATAAGTGAAAGGTCATGATATGGTTGGCGAGATCGTCTCCCGCCTTTGCTTCAAACTTGGGGATGTCTAAAGGCAGTTTGGTAGGCATTGCAGGCCATGTGGGGTTGTGCAATATAGGATCATTGGTAAGCTTAGTCATATCTGGTATGTTGAGGGAGGCAAAGTATGGCATCTGGGGTAGTGGTGGAGGATTAGTTCCAGCCAAGATGTGAGTTTTTTGTGTACCTAACCCTTGAAGGGGGTTAGGTGGGGTTGTACTTCATCCTTGAGAAGAAGTTTTTCCACCACATCCGTGAAAAGGGGAGTGTGTGGATGGTTGATCTTGGGAAGTGGACCCAAGTAGAGTGGAACCAAGAAAAGATGATCCCAAGATAGTGGCACTCATAGGAGTATGAGAAGGTGGAGCCGATGAGTTGGCAAGACTAGGAACTCCCCCTAGAATAGGAGGGAGATTTAGCAAGAAAATAGAATAATGAGGATTATGTGGGTCCCCTATGATGTCTGAATAGCAAAGTGGATGTGTGCAAACGGTGATGAGAGCAAATAAATGAACAAGAGCCTTTATACTTTTTTGGACCTTCACAATATAGTTTACAATTGCATGTAATCACAAGAGCATCATACATAAATCAATTGNTTAGCAAGAAAATAGAATAATGAGGATTATGTGGGTCCCCTATGATGTCCGACTAGCAAAGTGGATGTGTGCAAACGGTGATGAGAGCAAATAAATGAACAAGAGCCTTTATACTTTTTTGGACCTTCACAATATAGTTTACGCATGTAATCACAAGAGCATCATACATAAATCAATTGATACAGAAGCATATATGTGGGTAGGTGGTTTTTGTCCACGTGAGAGAACAAAGAAAAAAAAATGTGCGTGTCCTAAAAGATGTAACGTCCTTCCTCTCAAATCGCACTGGACCTTCCAATAGAACTCAACAGTGGGGTCTAAAGACACCGAAAGAGGAACTAGTGAAGGATGAAGTAATCAATTATAATGAGGGGTAGAGGGTTCATATCTCGAAAGAGTTGGCAATATTTCCCAATAGCCACACAAAATCTTATCAAGGTGCAATTGCATCCCACAATTGCCACCTGGGTAGATATCCTAAAATTTGGTCACTAGGTACCTTGGTCAAAGTGCAGCATTTAGATTTTTGGCCTAAGAAATGGGTCATGGGTTGGATCCTATCTAAGAGGTGGGTGCCTCAAGGGGGGATGCACAGAACAACCAGACTTCGGCCTTCAACCCTTCATGGGTATCTCCCTACCTTATGTCGTTAGGAACACTTGACTTGGAGGATTTGAAAGCTCCCTATTTGACAACTTCTATTGTTTGAAGATGTGAGAACCAGATAATGGGGAGTTATTTGGATGCCCATCCCTGAGATCCTACCTAGACTAAAAAATTTCTTTTGGCACCTCCTATGGAGGAAAACTTAGTGGGTTTTTAGAAAAAACTTAGATATGGTTGTCGGAGAGATTGGGGGTGTGAACCAACCTCATTGAAATTAAGTGGGAGTGGATATTTTTGTCAAGAAAACAAGGGTGGGGTGTTTCAGAATCCCATTGGAGGATACTTCAACCTCCACGATTTCTAAACAAAACTATGTGAGTGATTGGTGAACTTTGTGTGTGAACAAGTGAAAGTGTGCCAAATTTTTTTTAAATAAATTAAGTGTCACATTACTACATGTGAACTTCATGTGGTCCTTACAAGTATTGATTACCTAATTAACTAAATGCCATTGGTACAACCTTGTGGAATTTTTAAAGTCCCTAAGAAACTAGCATGTGGACATGTGGGTCCTTACTAATCCTTTAACTCCCTAGTGTGGTTTAATCTAAGAAAGCTTCAAAAACTATCCTAGNCTAAGAAACTAGCATGTGGACATGTGGGTCCGTACTAATCCTTTAACTCCCTAGTGTGGTTTAATCTAAGAAAGCTTCAAAAACTATCCTAGATTGTGGACATGTGGGCATGTATGGGCCCATTACAAAACCTTTAAACTTACCTAGTCATTTAATCTAAGAAAGTAAACTTCAATCACTATCTTATCTTTGTAGCATGTGGGCATGTATGGGCCCTTACAATCTTAACATGTGATTGAAAAAATGAACTAAGAGGAGTCCTGAGGGGGCTGTTGTCCTCTCCTAAAGATTTTTTTTTTTTTTTTTTTTTAAGGGAGATGAAATTTTCCCTCAATCTCTTTCTAATTCTCAAGATCGCTTTTGGGCACGAGAGAAGAGCATACTCAACGATTGAAATCCAATTTCTGGTCCCAATGCAATTTTTATATGTGATATAGAATGATTCCAACTTAAGCTTTTAATCAAAGCAAGCCATCCATGTGGCAAAATGAAAGAAAAAAGAGGAAAAATAATGATTTTAACCCCCTAAGTGCCTATGTTTTGACTATTCCCTTCATATGGAGAGGGTATCTAAGTGTGGTGCATATTACAATTTGCATATAATCAAGCTTAAGAAGGCTATGGGCCCTCAAAAAATCACCAAAACCCTTACAATGTATGAATTTTTGAGCAGATGCATGGGTCACAGAGTAGACAAAGGCACATGTGGTGCCAATGCACGAATAAAAAATGACCCTTTGGTGCAGGTGCGCAAAAAGCGTTGAGCAAAATAGTGGGTTGAGCGCACGTGTGCTGAAGACGTGCCCATGGGTTAAAAGACCTGTGCACTTCTGTTACACGATCGTGAGGAAAATTTCGGATGAAATTCTCTCAACTCAGCTTTGAATTTGGATTTCTTCAGGTCGACTTGGGCCGGTTATGGTTCTTGCAAGTTAAATAAACAAAAGGAAGAGCTAAAATAACCCAAATGGGGGAGGAAATTGATACCTTTCCCTAGTGGAATCGTCAATTTGTTGCACCTCTTTTGTCACCTAAGTGAGAAAAATAGAGATCCTTACAAGCCCAGATGAGTTATTTAGGCAAGACAGCAGTGAAGGAAAGGGTTAGAAACATCAAGAATATGATATAAACAAAAGACTAAACTAAGAATAATATTAAAAACTAAGTTAGAGTGCATAAGGATATTAGAACAAGAAATAAACAACATTCATGCCACCAATGGAAAGGATTGTATCAGTGGAAAGAAAACACAAAAGAGAAAGGGAGATGTATGGGTCCCCTCTTCCTCTAAGGGAGGGCTCTTGGACACCCAAAGATTGAGCTCTTCTTACAAGTAACAAACTACAATGAAATGGTGAAGAGAATCCAAAGCATATTCAATCAAGATGTGATATGAATGGCTAAATGAAATAGTGCTTGCATACTCTTGATGAGGAAAGAGGATCCTCCAAAAGAAAGTAAGCAGCATAAAAATACAAATGAATWCCTTGAAAATATAGTGCACCCATGGCCTTCTTATATAGCATATCTTTGAGGCATTACGTAACCAGTTCTTAGCATGAACAAGGGGCCCTTTAGGGAATCCTTATGTCTTTGACCAGCCTCCAGTCGGATTCAGCCGAGATTTGGATGTCAAATCGACTTGGAAKTTGAACTAGAAGTGGGTGGAAGGCCGACCAATATCATAAATGCATCGTTYTGAGGGGTGCGCAAGTTTTTGTGTCCATATTCATGCATCGTGTGCATGTGCGCTTTTCTTGCATTTCTTGATGGAGCATGTGCGCGTGCTCCCTATTTAATCTTAGCGCATGCTGATTTTATAATTGGTTGTATAGTTTTGGACATTTTGGAAATGCATTTTTGGTTCATGAGTGAACTAATGAGTGTTTTGACGATACTGGATTCCTGCAACCATTTGCAGATGAAATTATGGTGATAACACCAGCATTTCCAGGCTGACATATCTTCATCTCCATTTATATCCTCACATGATGAATCTGACCAACCATTATTCCTTTCCATACTTAGCCAATTTTATGGCGGCAGTTGTTGGGTTGGCGCTTTCAAAATATTTTTCTTCTTGTTCCATGATATACATCTTGCACTCAAAAATTCTATCATCTACAATTCCATCGGGGACTCCTCGAAATCGCAAGCTTCACTCTACCACGGTTCACAAATGTTTCAAAGTATCTGTCACTACCTTCCATCCCCAGTAAATTCCTGTCCTTCCTAATATACATTAGTTATGCTCTTACTAGTGATAACTAAACACACTGGTATGAAAGAGTTGGCATCCGAGCCTCCACAATATACAAATTGACTACCAGGTTTCGACATTTTCCCCTCTTCCGTGTTACATATTATGCATTCAAATGTCCTGAGAGATACAATTTGACCATCGGGGCCTCACGTCTTCTAGGGAGACCTTGTCACCCTATTTTGGATCCTCGTGTTGACACATTCACAAAATCTCCAATTCTTAGTCACTTTTTCAGGTTGGCACTTTCGAACTTTGCTTCTTCTTGTTCTGTGATATACATCTTGTACTCAAATTTTTCATGATCTACAATTCCACCATGGACTCCTTATCCCTTTTTCCCTTTTCTTCTTCTCGTGTATTATCACTTTCTGGTTATATGCTTAGTATCCTTTCTATGATTGTGGGTTGCAGGGTTGGCGGGATGACATATCTTTATCTCCATCTATATCCTCACATGACAAATCCGACTGACCATTGTTGCTTTCCATACTTAGCCAATTTTATGTCTGCGGTTGTCGGGTTGGCACTTTCGAACTCTGCTGCTTCTTGTTCCATGATATACATCTTGCACTCAAAACTTATGTGATCTATAATTCCACCGCGAACTCCTTGAACTTGCAAGCTTCACTCTACCATGGTTCACAAATGTTTCAAAGTATTTTTTGTTTCCTTCCATCCCCACTAACTTCTTGTCCTTCCTAATACAGATTAGTTACGCTCTTACTAGTGACAACTGCAACACTGGTATAAAACAGTTGGCATCCGACCCTCTGAAATATACAAATTGACTATCAGGTTCTGACATCGTCCCCTCTTTCGTGTTCCAGATTATGCATTCAAATGTTTCGAGTGATACAATTTAACCGTTGGGGCCTCACATCTTCTAGGGAGACCTTTCTAGCCTATTTTGTATCCTCATGTTGACAGGTTCATGAAATCTCCAATTCTTAGTCACTGTTTCGGTTTGGTGCATTCAAACTCTACTACTTCTTGTTCTGTGATATACATCTTGCACTCAAAATTTTCGTAATTTACAATTCCACCATGAACTCCATAACCCTTTTTCCCTTTTCTTCTTCCCATGTATTATCTCTTTCTAGTTATATACTTAGTCATCTTTCTATGATCATGGGTTCCAGCATTGGCGGGCTAACATATCTTCATCTCCATCTATATTCTCACATGACGAATCTGATCGACCATTGTTCCTTTCCATACTTAGAAACTTTTATAGCCGCAGTTGTCGGGTTGGTGCTTTTGAACTCTGCAACTTCTTGTTCCATGATATACATCATGCACTCAAAAATTCTGTGATCTACAATTCCATCGCAGACTCCTCAAACTCACAAGCTTCACTCTACCACGACTCACAAATGTTTCAAAGTATTTGTCATTGCCTTCCATCCCCTCTAACTTCTTGTCCTTCATAATATACATTAGATATGCTCTCACTAATGATATACAAATTGCCCTCTGGACTGTCCTATCATACCCTCTTCGATGTTACGCATATTTCACTCAAAAATTTTTGAGACATACAATTTGACCCTCGCGCCCTCACCTCGAATAGTTGTACCTTGTAACCCTATTTTGAAGCTTCTTTTTCCCGTCCCCATGACCTCCGTACTTCTTTCTTAGTATGCAATTAGAAACCTTTCATGCTAATAGATGACCATGTAGGAAATGTCAACATTGTCATTAATGAGTGAAACGCTCGAGGAGATCTCCCATTATTATGCATTAAACCAAGATCTGCGGAGAGTTATATTGCCCCTTCCGATTGTTCATCTCAAACACGGGTCATTGCGTTGGCTCGTTCAAGAAATCTACATTTCTTTATCGTTCATTTATGTATCCACCATGTTCGCATTTCTATGTATTTGATTACTAGTGTTTAATGTTAACAACGCATCATGCAATAACCATCGAAATTGTCATTAATGAGAGAAAGTCTCGAGGATATCTCCCATTCACATGCATTGGACCAAGATTTGCGTAGGGTTATATTATCCCTTCCAACTTTTCATTTCATTCATCGTTTGGAGAAAACAAACATTCTTGTAAACTTATGGCAGTAGGTCGACAACAATTTTGTGGAGATATAGTAAATACATTCGAACATCAGGACTAGAACTTTCAGTGGTCCAGGGCATACTTTTACTATTCATCCTGTACTGCCTAGAACAAAGTGATTTGGACCTCTGGAATCGCTCATGCAGGATGTGTCCTTGAGGTTTTTGACTGTAAGGAGGTGGTCTCTTGGTGCACTAAAAAATATATTCCAAGCCAACGAATCATTCCACTACACAACCATTCTCTTGTTTCTTTGTCACCTCAGGTCTTCTGCAAGATGTTAAAATTGTTGGAGCCAGCGTTGACCTTCAGAGGACAAGACTGCAAGCAGTTCCTAGAAAAACATGATAACAGGTTGGACATCTTAGCCGAGTTCCTCGAAAACCCGACAACAGTTCCTGAAGATATCACAAAGTTGCAGGTAAGTTCCTTTAGAAATCCATTCCGGGAAATTGCTTGGTTGTTTACAAGAATAATGGGATAGCCATCCACGACAAGCATTTCCCATATAATTATTTATATTTTGTACTTCACAGTCAAGGATCTGTTCCCAGTTGTCATGATTCAAAGAATTGAATAAATTTTATATGTCATCCTAATTGATTTTTGCAATAGTGCATTGTTGTCTGTTTCCAAAACTGTCTCTTTCCAAGAAAATAAATTGTCGATTCAACCCAGTAACATTATGGTACCAGACCCTGTGGAGGCACAAGGCCTCCCATTGTTTTTATGAAATTTTTAATGACTTTGTCTCATTTTTCAAAGATTTATTGCTAGGGAAGGATGCTCAACAGATGTCTGGCTAGGCAACCAGTTTTTTGAACAGGAAGGGCACACTTGAACAAAAGGAAAATCACAGTGTACTAATGGTCTTTGGCTCCAAGGAAAATCCTTCTTTCCTTCCATGCCACATCACAGACAAGATGTTTGTTGCAAAAATAGCAAGGCAATACAACCACTGGTTGCATTTTTTCCATGACAAGAAAAAAAAACAGCTCATTCCTCTGCTCTGGAAAGTCGGGGACTTCGTGTGCAGAAACATCAACAAGATTGATGAATTTGTCATCCATTTCAATAAATTGAACCTAACATATGCTGAAAGGCTAAAAGGGTTTGACCCTAATGGGATTTTTTGAGAACATTTACTGGTAGTTGGATTTAGAAGCTCTTTTATCCATAGACACCTGACCGAAGATAGGGAGAGTGACAACAACAATCCTACTTCTGGCGATTGTGGCGTAGAGACATTGCAAAGCATGACTGAATTGTACATACAACAGGAAAAAGTATCCGGTGAGAAGAGTGGTCAGTCCTCTGCCAACACTCCCAAGAGCACGACATCATGGATCATCGCTTCAATAGCCCACCCCAATAAGAAAGCAATCCAAAAATATTCAAACGAAGGAGGATATAAGAACCCTCCTCGCATAAAAATTGATAGTTCTCACAAAATTCTACTGATGAATAAGAGAAAAAACAATGCAGGGAAGGTGGATGAACTCGAAATTGAAAGTGAACAGTTGCAACTTGAAATTGAAACTGAGCACATGCACAAAGTTGGTCCATCTGCAATGGAAATAGTTGAGACCGACATTTTTTATGAAGATGAATCCTTTGTATTCCAAAGCGCTATTTTTTATAGCCAATCTAAAAATATGATCATTGAAAAGAGAGATAAAACAAATAGGAAAGGCAAATTTCACACAGAGATTAACTTTAGAAAAATGCGGTCGTCCCAAATCTTTGTATTTCACCACGTAACCATTGATGCTTTTGATGATTCCATTAGAGGAATTGAAGCGGAAAATGCCAGACTGAAAGACCGCCTCAAGGAATTTGAAGAGGCTTTCATTGCTACCCCAGAATTTTCCAGTCCTTTAGAAAAAAACATGCCTGCTACCACTACAGCCAAGATGAAATTATGCTCTACCCTCCTTGCATCGTCTATATCCCTTTTAGAGAATAACCTCAAGAAAAGAATGTAGCTAGTTAATGGAAACATCACAAAATATAGTTTCCTTCCGAAAGAGGGAAAATGATTTGCTCAAACATTTGCAGACGAATTTAAAAAATGATCAACGTTTCTGTGAACAGGTGCTGACCCTTTTTTTCAACAATGCCATCAACACCTCGGAACTGAAAAGAAGACAAGAGAATCTCCCCTCTCCAAAGTGGAACAAAAAAGTAAAAGCATGCTGGCAAAATAAATTTAAGAACCTGGAGCTCAATGTCGAATCATGTAAACAAGCCATATTAGAAAAAGAAGAATTATTCACAAACCTAGTCCAAATAGACTTAGTCGGAAGTACCAACAAGTTTCAAGACCCAAACTTAATTCTCAAATCCTTGTCAATGACCAAAGAATCCTTTGATGAACAACTTGATATTTTAAAGGGGTTGTCATTCGAAAATTTTTACAGCATACTTGAACATCGTGTAGATGAGATCGAGCGCTGGGTACTGGACTATTCGGCACACAATGAAGAAATTGAATAGAGTCTGCATAGTATTTCAATGGATCTAAGGAAATTAGAAAATGACCTTTATGACATAGAAATCTGGGATGAAATCAACATCGTCCCCATGAGAAGCTACATTGAAGAATGGTTCCAATGGAGAATGGACAACCTCAACTAGGAAGAGCAAAAACCAGTTGACATGATTCCACTGACCATCGATGATAGCAACAAAAACGCATCGGCTTCATAGTAAGTTTATATTGTCATCTTTTTTTCTTTATCAATCCAGTTATTATACCTCTTTAAATAGAAAATTGTAACCAAACACTCATAACTTCCAATTTATTCTTTTCAGGTCTTCCTCTCTACCATCGCGCACTTCTTCTTTCGACATTCCTAATTCTTGTACCAATTTCTTTTTATGGTCTGCAGGAGCCCCAATCCCAGTCTATATGACAAACGCAATTAAATTTCCAGAAATATGTAACAGACATTATTAATTTATGATAAATTTCAAAGAAAACTAATTCAGGAATGCCTTTGTTACAAGACATTATTACTATTCTAGAACCTTTGTTGATGTAACAGACATCAATTTTTTGTGTCCAAGAAACTTTGTTTCAAAGAAAACTAATTCGGTAATGCTAAATTTTTTGTGTCCTATTGTATGCTAATTTTTTTTTTCGAGGAACCTCAGACGTTATTACTTTCAAAGAAAACTAATTCAAGAATACCTTTGTTGCAGGAAGTTATTACTATTCAATTGTATGCTAAATTTTTGGTGTCTAGGAACCTTTGTTGATGTAACAAATATTATTAATTTTTGACAAATTTCAATTTTTTTGTGTCCAGGAACCTTTGTTTCAAAGAAAACTAATTCAGGAATACTAAATTTTTTATGTCCTATTGTATACTAATTTTCTTTTGTCCAGGAACCTTTGTTGATGTAATTATTACTGTTTTATTTTATACTAATTTTTTTGTGTCCAGGAACCTTTGTTACAAGACATTATTAGTATTCTATTGTGTTTGAATGTTTCGAACAGAAACAGAAGTATGGAATTTTTTGAATGTTAAATCTTTCTTGTACTATCAAATTTAGATACTAGGAACCTTTTTTGATAAATTTCAAAGAAAACTAATTCGAAAATGCTAAATATTTTGTGTCAAGGAACCTTTGTTTCAAAGAAAATTAATTCGGGTTTTTGTGTCTATTGAATGCTAATTTTTTTTTTTGGTAAACTTTGGATATGCTAGCATATTAAATTTTGATAAATTTCAATTTTTTTGTGTATAGGAACCATTGTTTCAAAGAAAACTAATTCAGGAGTGCTAAATTTTTTGTGTCCTATTGTATGCTACAAAAATTTTTGTCTAGGAACTTTTGTTGATGTAACATAAGTTATTACTATTCTATTGTATGCTAAATTTTTTGTGTCCTAGAACCTTAGTTGCAAGACATTATTAGTAATAATTTAGTATTCTAGTGTGTTTGAATGTTTCAAACAGAACAAAAGTGTGGAATTTTTTAAATGTTAAATCGTTTCTGTACTATCAAATTTAGATACTAGGAACCTTTGTAGATGTAATAGACATTGTTATTTTTTGATAAATTTCAAAGAAAACTAATTTGGGAATGCTAAATTTTGCATGGATTCCACATGTACTTCTACTTCAACTTGTTTCCCACCTGTCTGTACTTGATCGCATTTATTCTTATTCCAACCTAGCACAGATTACGCTAGCCCTTGTTAATTCAAAAGTTTATTTCATGATCAAAATACCAATTAGATAGAAAATTAATAGTGAGCTACTCTAATATTTTCGTGAATGCATAAACTAATGCAAAAATTGGGCCTCTGCTATCCTTTCTTGTGCTTCCCTAACAAGGACACCTGAATCTCTAAGACATGTTAAATGTTTTTCTCTTCAAAAAAGTTTAGTGTATAATCAACTAGGTCAATCTTTATACCCTACCTTTTCATATTTGAACCTACTATATCATCTAAATTTGTGTTGTACACATGAAGTATGATTAAAACTTTTCAAGAAAAAGAATTAGAAACATCTAAATTTGTGTTTTAGACATGAAATATGATTAAAACTTTTCAAGAAAAAGAATTAGATTTAATAGATCTTCCAAAATGCCAAATATATTATTAGATAATTTTAAATGTTATGTTTAAAAATAGTTGTATTTCACTTTTTCACTCAATTTCAATATATATATCAAAATAGAGGTGAAATATGTGGTGGAGGAGCAGTGCTAAAATGTTCAGAGAAGGATATTTATAGTATTTATAGTTGATTGGAAATTCCAAAGTAATTATTGAATGATTTTCATATAAAAATAATTTACAAAAGATTTCTTTACATCCTTGGATGATCGAGAGATAAGTGAAAGCTTCTAGAATTTAAAAATTCAACACATACGAAAGTAGATCAACCATCAAAACATGTTTTACTTGGGGAGAAAGAAAGACTATTTATATTTTGCCAAAAGAATAGGAAAAAAAGTTGAAAGTTTTGAAAAAATGTCTAAATTTTAAATTTCAGAATTCATGATTAAGTGATAATCCACAAATGTATTAGAACAATAATTTGTGGTCTTTATGTGATAAGTCATTTAAAGAAAGGAAAGTCTGAATTGTGAAAATACAGAAAGGTTACTAATCTCTGAGAAGGTTTTTGTAAAATTTATTTTATATATCTAATAATATAAGATGCGGAAAAAAATATACCAAATACTAATTAAAATATTTGAAAAAAATGTATTAAATTAGATATATGTTTGAAATCGAAAACTATAAATATGCAAAATTAGATAGATCTCTGAAAAATCTAAAACTATAAATATGCAAAATTAGATAGATCTCTGAAAATTCTAAAACTATAGCGAAAGCGGGCACATTACCGAATTCAGATTTTTCTACTAAGGTTGGCGTACGAGATAAAGCCTCCGGAGTTGAAGGTCGAGAGCTTGAAGCAGATCCTTAAGTTTCATCAGTGGCGCTCCTCTCTTTTCTATAAGGCCGGTTAGAGTAATGGGCCTCTTAAATCTTAGTCTTTTGGAAAAATCCTTTGAATGTAATATTTAGAAATAGAATTTCTATTTTACATTTTCACTTAATTTTTAAAATTTGATATAGGATAAGTATCACATCTTTGAATAAGTAACTTTGAATGTGATATATGAATATGCAACTTTGAATGTCATATTTTTAAAAGTTTATTTGAACATGCAACTTTCTGAAATAGATGCCGGCGGCCCTACAGAAGCCCTTGCATTATATAAGATCCGAAAAAAAAAATACTTGTGGCTAGAATGTGTAGGGTGTCGTGTTTACTACGTAAGTAGATTTCAAAGCCTGCAGTGTTCTGGACTTAGCTAAAAATCCCACAAAATCGATTACGCTTTCCCAATTGAAAAGTGTTTAATCATGACCAAATTACGTTTAAAAATGGTGAGCACTGAATGCTTAGCTGAGATTTGATACTTAAGTTGCACTGAAGCCCTTTGCCCAATAAGTGTTAAATATATTGTATCCTCAACAGACTAACCGTACACTGCCAGCTGTACTGGACAGTTGTACTTTCTAATTCTGTCTTGCTTGAGCATATATAAGCTCAGCTATTTCCTATTGTAAGTGCTTCTTCAGTTCTGTTCTGTACTTCTTCATACATTTGAATATACTATTCTTTTCTCTCTGCATTTCTCTGTCCTTCACAATTTATCATGGTATCAGAGCTACAGCAGTAAGCCTCTTCACACAGTCAGGAGAGCAACACGATCCTCACAGCGCAGAGCTTACACGCATCTTGAGAGCACGCGACACAGTTTTTTCACAAGGCTTGGAAAGCTGTATGAAATACTCTTTAAAGATCGTCGTGAGAAGCTAGCAGAGGAAGCAGAGAACACAGAAGAAGAAACCTGCATAATTTTCTCAAAGAACCGTCAAAGATTGACGCAAAAGAGTTGCAGAACGAAAGAAGTTTAAAGAACTTGAAGATTTCGCTTCAATTCGTTAAAGATTCAAGAAGAAGGCTGAATCGTTTAAAGATTTTTGAAAATAGCTCAAATCTGTTAAAGATTGTAGCAGATCATGAAGAAATCGTGAAACTCTTTCAAATCTTTGAAAGATTCACGAATCTTTCCTCCACAGGTGTAAAGAACGCATCTCAGGCACAAAGAACAGCCATTGAAGCCGTGCAATACGTCCTGTGAATAGATCCGAGGTGGGAAACCAGTCCAGAAGGGACAAGGAGAGCGCGAAAAAGGTGAAAGAATTTCAGCCGTCAGATCTTGAACACAGGCCCGATAGCCGTTGGATCAGCAAGAAGTTGCACGACGGTTAGTCGTGTGGAGCGCACAGGAGGATTTTTCACTTGAGAAATCCCGACGTCATCTTGACCATCCGATCAAGAGACACGTGGCGAGATCCTATTCCATCGCAAAATCGGGAATCGGGAGTTGGACGAGCGAAAGACTCAGCTCTCCAAAAAAACTCCGATACGTGAAATTGCGAAATCCCGAAACGATTACAACCGTCCATTTCAGAGGACAGGTGGCAGCAGATCAACGCATCGTCATATCGGCATTTCGAAGTTCGGGGTTTTCTAAGTCCATTGCAACAGGACCTCGCAACTCGC
>JASDQU010686673.1:41951-62528 GCA_032191745.1 Picea mariana
AGTGCTGCTGATTGTAACTGTTGAGTCTAAGAGGGAGTGTTAAATATATTGTATCCTCAACAGACTAACCGTACACTGCCAGTTGTACTGGACAATTGTACTTTCTAATTCTGTCTTGCTTGAGCATATATAAGCTCAGCTATTTCCTATTGTAAGTGCTTCTTCAGTTATGTTCTGTACTTCTTCATACATTTGAATATACTATTCTTTTCTCTGTCCTTCACAATTTATCAATAAGGAAAGGCCGTGCATTATATAAAATCCAAAAGTCAAAGATTTCGTGGGGTTTAGAATGTGTAGGGTTTCGTGAATACTACGCAACTATGACATCTTGCAATCTTGTGGACCTCGGTTTTACGGAGACACTTTCCCAATTAAGAAGTGCTCAGTGACGACCAAATAGGTTGAAAAGAGGAGAGTAGGCGGCTGAGATTTGATACTTATGCTGCGCTCAGCTGAGATTTGATTATTTTGTAACCTGCATATCAATATCATTTTCACTGAATAACGTCCTGAGCAGAAAAATGCAAAGCCACGAAAGTCAAGTTGGCATGAAGGTGTGCGTTACAGGAGCAGGAGGGTATATTGGATCATGGCTCGTCAAGAATCTCCTCTAGAGAGGCTACACTGTCAACGCCACCCTTAGAAACCCAAGTATGTAATACAAAAATTGTTCTTGCTCTTGTTAATTAATCAGAGTACAGATCGGATATGAAATTAGCCGTGAGCTACTCTCATAATTTGGTGCATGCAGAAAACGAGGAAAAAACTGGGCCTCTGTTGCCTGGGGCTCTGTTTTTCTATTAAACTTTTTAAAGTATAAATATATATACAAAATATATTTTTTTAAATACAAATATATATACAAAATAAATATAAATATGATCAAAACGTATGTATATATATATGAAAATGCTCAAGATATCATTTCTTTTATATATATATATATATATATATGAAAATGACCAATATATCATTTCATATATATATATATATATATGAAAATGCTCAAGATATCATTATACAATTTTGAATGCTATATTTAACAATAAAATTTGTATTTTACTGTTTTCACTTAGTTTTTCAACTATGTGTTCCCAAGTTTAAAAAATTTATATTTTATCCATATTTAGTGTAAAGTGACGAGAATCATAATCTTTAGTAGATGCTAAAATTTCCTGTAGACACCTTCCCAATTAGAAAGTGCTTAATGACGACCAGATACGTTGAAAACAGTGGAGTAGTTAGCTGAGATTTATACTTCTGCGTTCAGCCTATCCTGCATATCAATAACATATTCACTTGCATCTAATCTACGGCCTTGGCCCAAGAGGAACACGGCCCGGGCATCGTATAAATTYCGAACAAAAAAAAATAAAAAGTAYCACGAAATATCTAAAAAAAAAATTAGGTATTTTTTGCCATTTGAAAARGGTTTTATTTTTGGGGTTTTTTTGGTCGAGATCAGATGATGTAAATCTGGACAAAATTGCTATTTTTTGTTGTTTAAATTGTATTTCTGAATACATAAATGGATTCAGAGTACTGAAAAACCCCAAAAACACTTGGATTATACAAATTTAGCCACTCAAATCTGTAGATCCAACCATTCCTCACCGAATTTTCGGCAAAATCAGTCGAAAAACTTCCAAAAGGTAGAACGTTTAGACTACGCTTTTGAAAAATGTTTAATAATCACCAAATTACCTTGAAAATGGGTGAGTAAGCTGCACTCAAGCCATGCATTATATAAATTGTGTGGGGTTTAGAATGGGAGTAGGCTAAACAAACATGTAGCAAACAGATCCTCTTTTCAAGTAAAAAAATGAACCTGAATCCAATTAAATTTTTATGAGTAACCTGAATTTGATACTATCAATGTTCCATACATTTCAAAACCATACCCTAAAAGTTTTGCTCCATTTTAAACCAACAGAAATACTCAAAAAAATCAACCAAAATTCTAGATTGACCAAAAATTCAAAACAACACCAATGAAAAACCTGCCTAGCGTAAGAAGGAAAGAGTGCCCCCGAGTTAACCTACTCCGATCGAATGTGTAGGGTTTGGTGAATCCTACGCAACTATGACGTTTTCCAATTAAGAAGTGTTCGATGACGACCCGGACACTTTCCGATTAAGAAGTGCTTAGCGACGACCAAATACGTTGAGAAGAGGAGAGTAGGCGGCTGAGATTTGATACTTAAGCTGCGCTCAGCCTATCATTTTGTAACCTACATATCAATATTCACTTACCAACCTGAGCAGAAAAATGCAAAGCCACGAAGGTCGAGTTGGCATGAAGGTGTGCGTTACAGGAGCAGGAGGGTATATCGGATCATGGCTCGTCAAGAATCTCCTCCAGAGAGGCTACACTGTCAACGCCACCCTCAGAAACCCAAGTATGTAATTCTTATTAATTCATCAGTTTCTTTCACTGTTAATAGTGAGCTACTCTAATATTTTCGTGAATGCATAAACTAATGCAAAAATTGGGCCTCCTGTGGTTCCCTAACAAGGACACCTGAACCTCTAAGACATGTTAAATGTTTTTCTCTTCAAAAAAGTTTAGTGTATAATCAACTAGGTCAATCTTTATACCCTACCTTTTCATATTTGAACCTACTATATCATCTAAATTTGTGTTGTACACATGAAGTATGATTAAAAATTTTCAAGAAAAAGAATTAGAAACATCTAAATTTGTGTTTTAGACATGAAAAATGATTAAAAATTTTCAAGAAAAAGAATTAGATTTAATAGATCTTCCAAAATGCCAAATATATTATTAGATAACTTTAAATGTTATGTTTAAAAATAGTTGTTTTTCACTTTTTCACTCAATTTCAATTTCAATTTCAATTTCAATATATATAGAGAGAGAGAGGGGTGAAATATGTGGTGGAGGAGCAGTGCTAAAATGTTCAAAAAGAGATATTTATAGTATTTATAGTTGATTGGAAATTCCAAAGTAATTATTGAATGATTTTCATATAAAAATAATTTACAAAAGATTTCTTTACATCCTTGGATGATCGAGAGATAAGTGAAAGCTTCTAGAATTTAAAAATTCAACACATACGAAAGTAGATCAACCATCAAAACATATTTTACTTGGGGAGAAAGAAAGACTATTTATATTTTGCCAAAAGAATAGGAAAACAAGTTGAAAGTTTTGAAAAAATGTCTAAATTTTAATTTCAGAATTCATGATTAAGTGATAATCCACAAATGTATTAGAACAATAATTTGTTGGCTTTATGTGATAAGTCATTTAAAGAAAGGAAACTCTGAATTGTGAAAAGACAGAAAGGTTATTAATTTCTGAGAAGGTTTTTCTAAAATTTATTTTATATATCTAATAATATAAGATGCGGAAAAAAATATACCAAATACTAATTAAAAATTTTGAAAAAAATGTATTAAATTAGATATATGTTTGAAAATTCGAAAACTATAAATATGCAAAATTAGATAGATCTCTGAAAAATCTAAAACTATAAATATGCAAAATTAGATAGATCTCTGAAAATTCTAAAACTATAGCGAAAGGGGCACATTACCAAATTCAGATTTTTCTACTAAGGTTGGCGTACGAGATAAAGCCTCAGGAGTTGAAGGTCGAGAGCTTGAAGCAGATCCTTAAGTTTCATCAGCGGCGCTCCTCTCTTTTCTATAAGGCCGGTTAGAGTAATGGGCCTCTTAAATCGAAGTCATTTGGAAAAATCCTTTGAATGTAAGATTTAGAAATAGAATTTCTATTTTACATTTTCACTTAATTTTTAAAATTTGATATAGGATAAGTATAACATCTTTGAATAAGTAACTTTGAATGTGATATATGAATATGCAACTTTGAATGTCATATTTTTCAAAGTTTGTTTGAACATGCAACTTTCTGAAATAGATGCCGGCGGCCCAACAGAAGCCCTTGCATTATATAAGATCCGAAAAAAAAAATACTTGTGGGCTTTAGAATGTGTAGGGTGTAGTGTTTACTACGTAAGTAGATTTCAAAGCCTGCAGTGTTCTGGACTTAGCTAAAAATCCCACAAAATCGATGACGCTTTCCCAATTGAAAAGTGTTTAATCATGACCAAATTACGTTAAAAAATGGTGAGCACTGAATGCTTAGCTGAGATTTGATACTTAAGCTGCATTGAAGCCCTTTGCCCAATAAGGAAAGGCCGTGCATTATATAAAATCCAAAAGTCAAAGATTTCGTGGGGTTTAGAATGTGTAGGGTTTCGTGAATACTAGGTTGAAAAGAGGAGAGTAGGCGGCTGAGATTTGATACTTATGCCGCGCTCAGCTGAGATTTGATTATTTTGTAACCTGCATATCAATATCATTTTCACTGAATAACGTCCTGAGCAGAAAAATGCAAAGCCACGAAGGTCGAGTTGGCATGAAGGTGTGCGTTACAGGAGCAGGAGGGTATATTGGATCATGGCTCGTCAAATGCAAAGCCACGAAGGTCGAGTTGGCATGAAGGTGTGCGTTACAGGAGCAGGAGGGTATATTGGATCATGGCTCGTCAAGAGTCTCCTCCAGAGAGGCTACACTGTCAACGCCACCCTTAGAAACCCAAGTATGTAATACAAAAATTGTTCTTGCTCTTGTTAATTAATCAGAGTACAGATCGGATATGAAATTAGCCGTGAGCTACTCTCATAATTTGGTGCATGCAGAAAACGAGGAAAAAACTGGGCCTCTGTTGTCCCTGCCTGGGGCTCTGTTTTTCTATTAAACTTTTTAAAGTATAAATATATATACAAAATATATTTTTTTAAATACAAATATATATACAAAATAAATATAAATATGATCAAAACGTATGTATATATATATGAAAATGCTCAAGATATCATTTCTTTTATATATATATATATATATATATGAAAATGACCAATATATCATTTCATATATATATATATATATATGAAAATGCTCAAGATATCATTATACAATTTTGAATGCTATATTTAACAATAAAATTTGTATTTTACTGTTTTCACTTAGTTTTTCAACTATGTGTTCCCAAGTTTAAAAAATTTATATTTTATCCATATTTAGTGTAAAGTGACGAGAATCATAATCTTTAGTAGATGCTAAAATTTCCTGTAGACACCTTCCCAATTAGAAAGTGCTTAATGACGACCAGATACGTTGAAAACAGTGGAGTAGTTAGCTGAGATTTATACTTCTGCGTTCAGCCTATCCTGCATATCAATAACATATTCACTTGCATCTAATCTACGGCCTTGGCCCAAGAGGAACACGGCCCGGGCATCGTATAAATTCCGAACAAAAAAAAATAAAAAGTATCACGAAATATCTAAAAAAAAATTAGGTATTTTTTGCCATTTGAAAAGGGTTTTATTTTTGGGGTTTTTTTGGTCGAGATCAGATGATGTAAATCTGGACAAAATTGCTATTTTTTGTTGTTTAAATTGTATTTCTGAATACATAAATGGATTCAGAGTACTGAAAAACCCCAAAAACACTTGGATTATACAAATTTAGTCACTCAAATCTGTAAATCCAACCATGGCAAAATAAAAAATTGTCTAAAAACTTTCAAAAAGTAGAACGTTTAAACTACGCTTTTGAAAAGTGTTTAATGATCACCAAATTACCTTGAAAATGGGTGAGTAAGCTGCACTCAAGCCATGCATTATATAAATTGTGTGGGGTTTAGAATGGGAGTAGGCTAAACAAACATGTAGCAAACAGATCCTCTTTTCAAGTAAAAAACTGAACCTGAATCCAGTTAAATTTTTATGAGTAACCTGAATTTGATACCATCAATGTTCCATACATTTCAAAACCATACCCTAAAAGTTTTGCTCCATTTTAAACCAACAAAAATACTCAAAAAATCAACCAAAATTCTAGATTGAACAAAAATTCAAAGCAACACCAATGAAAAACCTGCCTAGCGTAAGAAGGAAAGAGTGCCCCCGAGTTAACCTAATCCGAATGAATGTGTAGGGTTTGGTGAATCCTACACAACTATGACGTTTTCCAATTAAGAAGTGTTCGATGACGACCCGGACACTTTCCGATTAAGAAGTGCTTAGCGACGACCAAATACGTTGAAAAGATGAGAGTAGGCGGCTGAGATTTGATACTTAAGCTGCGCTCAGCCTATCATTTTGTAACCTACATATCAATATCATTTTCTCTGCATAACGTCCTGAGCAGAAAAATGCAAAGCCACGAAGGTCGAGTTGGCATGAAGGTGTGCGTTACAGGAGCAGGAGGGTATATCGGATCATGGCTCGTCAAGAGTCTCCTCCAGAGAGGCTACACTGTCAACGCCACCCTCAGAAACCCAAGTAATTAGTTCATCAGTTTCTTTCACTGTTAGAGTACCGATCCGGCGAAGAAATTAGCCTTGAACTTCCTCTAATATTTTTGTGAATGCAGAAGACGAGGCAAAAACTGGGCCTCTGCTGTCGCTGCCAGGCGCTGCAGAGAGACTGAAGCTCTTCCAAGCAGATTTAAGCGAGGACGCCTTTGATTCCGCGGTGGAGGGCTGTGAAGGGGTGTTCCACGTGGCCAGTCCTATGGACTTCTCCAAGCTTTCGGAGGTACTTATTAACCATAAAATTTACATTTGTAGGGACTTTAATATTTTTCATCTTGATTTATGCAATTTAATTTGTCTTTCTCAAAGACTTGTAAGATAATCCTCATAAAAATCATAAATTGTGGGACAGGATGATTATGTTCAGCCTGCTTTGAAAGGGGTATTGAACGTGTTGAAGTCGTGTTCGCGTGCCAAATCGGTGAGGCGCGTGGTTTATACTTCGTCTGTGGCAGCAGCCTGTCCGCTGAATGAGGAAGGGGAACTTATGACTGGCACCACTCTGGACGAGTCAACATGGACTCCTGTGGATTTCTTAAGAAAGAAACCCCATCCTGATTATGTATGTATATATAGTGTGAGCAGATTAATTGAATTTCTATCTCAAAAATGGCATATCATAAATGTCGTGATTATTATGTGTGTAGTTTTATTCCATCTCGAAGACTTTGGCAGAGAAAGCAGCGATTGAATATGGCTTAAATAGTGGTCAAATGGAGGTTGTGACAATTCTACCCGGTTACGTAGGTGGGTCAGGCATTATCTCAACGTTTGCATACTCATGCAATGAAATATTAGGCCCGATTACAGGTATGTAATTTTACGGTTATATATTTCTCAAAAATTAAGTATTCCTTGATTAGGCAAATAGATCTAAAATGTTTTAGTTTAAAACAATAGTGACAACATTACAACTTCCATTGAAAATGTTATAGGGAATTGTGAAGGGTTAAAGTCGAGTGAGTCCTCTGAGGGATGTATATCATTAGTTCACATTGACGATCTATGTGAGGCTCATATATTTTTGATGGAGCAACCAAAGGTACAAGGTCGACATGTTTGCGTTGTTGGCTCTTTGTCTCTTTCTCAGCTAGCAGACTTTCTCCATAAACGCTATCCGCATTTTACTCTACAATTCAAGTAAGTAAGGAGTCTTTTTGTCATCACGTGGGTTTTTGTTAGTTGTATTTTTATATAATTATATTGATATAATTGATATATAAAGTGAGATAATTTGGTTTATCATGACAGAAGCGATGATGAAGATGATAATAGTATTTTTGTGCCTGCTTCTTCCCAGAAACTTTTGGATATGGGTTTTTCTTACAAATATGGTGTGGGAGACATTTTTGACGGGACAATCAAATGGGCTGAATCGTATGGACTATTAAAATAGATAGGTTTGTCAGGACAGAAGCTATACTGAAGAGGATAATAGTGTCCTTGTTTTTTATTTACTTTTTGGATATAGGATTTTCTTTTTTTTTTCTTTTTGGATATAGGGTTTTAGGATATAGGGTTTTGGGATAGAGTTTTCTTACAAGTACGGTGTGGCCTGGACCACATTAAGATGTATATGGTGTCTTTGTGATTTGTTTTTAGAAACTTTTTGATTATCTAGTTTTTATGGTGAGTTTTTATGGTGTGAGGACATTATCAAAGGCATTGAATATTGAAATAGATTTTGTGAAATAATGATTATCTAGTTCTTTCAAATGTATGGTGTGAAGTACATTACCAAATGCATTCAATATTCAAAACTATTTTGTTGGATTCTATAATTATAAGTATAATTTGAAGATTTTTTTTTTTAATGTGAAAATCAAATGGATTATTGAAATATATTTTATAAATAATTTAGAGGAATTATTCAAAATTTTATTTTATTTTTGTTATTTTTAATTAAATTTTATAAATATATTTGAATTATGTTTATAATTAATGGAGATTATTAAATATAATCATAGGAAATTTATGTTTGTAAAATGTGTTTGTATTATGATGATGACAATTAAGGTTCATTGAGACTAATTGGTCTATCGAACCTTGAGAAGGTAAGATATTACTTCAATTTCTTTACAATTGTATTTCTATACTCAAAAAACATTGAGAGAAGCATTCGGAGATCACCATAGTTTTGATGACTTAGGAGATTAGGACGGTCCATATTTTTAACTTGGGATCTAACACCCAGTTTCACTATGTAATTTTGATCTTCTAAATTAGGAATGACCACCTCCTTGTAGTATCTTAATTTCCTTTTATCCACTAATTTTTTTATCACACCACATATTCTCCTTAAATTTAGAAGTGATAATATTTGTAATATTATCGATATTATGCATGATGGCTTATTCTTGTATTCCTCAATGATTTTGTAATACCATAGGTTGACCTCAATTGTAATTGTATATATATATTGCACAAGCTGGTGAGCCAATATATTATGGGCCTAAGTGTATATGTGACTATTAAGATAAAGAGTCTAGATGCTAAAAGGATAGAGTACCTAACATGTTGATCGATCCGAAAAAAGAGTAAGGGGGCATACATTTCGTTGGAAGGGAAAGGGGGCTAAGGGTCTAGGAAGAGAGCTAAGACATAGGGGCTTAAGCCAAGGGAAATCTTATTAAATATTTCCTAAAGTCACTTGATGGGATATACCAATTTATCCTAATTTCCCAAAGGGAGGGAACTAATCATCAAGTGGGTGCAAAGGGGGATCATAAGGTGACAAGTGTCATTTTATGCAAATGCAATATATTGGGAAAATTTAGTGTAATTTCCCATCTCGACCATCATTCTCTCCAACAATTTTGGGGAAAATGCTATCTACCATTCTCATAGGGGGTGGAGAGGACCACTCTCTGCTGCCATCATTCATACCATCTCCCTATTTTTGTTGTCTATACTCTCTTCCATCTCCATCTTCGCTTGAGGATGTTTGAAGTGAGATTGCTAGAAATTAAGCTAAAGAAGCAGGTTGTTAGGCTATGTGCATTCTCTCCAGGTGAGAGAAGTGTTGTCAAAGAAGTGGGTTGTCAAGCCCATAAGAATTCTCTCAAAGAAAGAGAATTGCTGGGAATTATTTTCCCTAGGTGCCAATTGCATCTACAGGGCTCAGAGACCTCCTGTCCAACATGTTGTTGAAGCCATGAAAGTGAAGTGGGGCAACTGAAGGAATGTTGAGCAGAGAAGGGGCACACTTCATGGGGTGGGTCAGGCATGTCGAGAATGAGGGACTATAGCTAATTGGAGTTGGCACTTGAATCTGAACAATATTGTTGTTTAACAAACTGATTTGGGATAGGAATACATTTTCCCAAGTGGAGTTTATTCTTGGCTTGGGGGTGCCTGTTGCTAAGTTATAAGCAACAGAGTCTAAGGCTGGGAGGAAAGTGGGAGGTATGTACGCAGTTGGTGGCTATTTATATCAGAAAAGTACCCACCACATGTTAGTTTAAATATGAATGAGTATGTTATCATGTGTTGGATACTTACTGTGCAAATGTTCATGTACTTCTATTATGGGTATTTGTTGTGTTAATTATACTCAGAATAAATGTTGTTAAACTTGTACATAAGTTATGATATGTGAATATCGTCATGGGTTTTTACTGTTGTAATTATCCTTGAATATTCTTTGTTAAGATTACATTCATATATGAAAATTATATGTTACAGACAATAATAATTGTAGTTGTAACTATACTTGTGTGCAGATGTTGTTAGAGTTTCTTGAAACTGTACATTATGTGTATATGTGGTCAATGGCATATTTATACCAAATAAGTGTCCACTATGTATTTTTTTAAATTACTGTGCAAATAATTAAATGTATTCATGTTATAAATATTTGTTGTTTCTAACATGCTTCAGTATATCTATTGTTAGATTTGCACAAGAGATGGAAATTATGCTTTTCTATCATGGTAATGGTTTTCGGATTTACACTTGTGCATATTTGTTGCTAGAATTTCCTAGAATTGTACAATTATGAGCATGCACAGGTTTTGTGTAATTATTGGTGTGATTTGTACAATCCTTACTTGTATATCTGTGTGTGTGTGTTTGTTCGAATATATATACATACTACTAGTGTTAGTTATAACCCTACACATATGCGAAGTATTCCCATATAATTCATTAATAACATAGTTATACTTAGCATGATTATGCTTAGCTAGGGATGGAAAAGCCCCATTTTTGTATGGACAACACATAGAAAGGATTTCCCCATGTGGATGGTGATGAATGAGATCCTTAGTCGGTTTAAAAAGGTTTTTGCAAACTTTTGAAGGGCCTGATAAGCCTTAGAATTTACTTATAAGAAGTCCCTGAGCTGTCAAGTCTTGGATCATACTGTTAACTTGATAAATATCATACCTTTTTCACAGAAATAATCACAACTGTCAAATTTGGCACAACAAAATAAACATGTATGTTGGTCGGGGTCCCTCGCGTATGAGAGCTTGCATGGGATGGGTCGTTTATAGCCATCAGATCACATCTGAATTAAGTCTAATCCATTGGATCAAAGTCCTGTGTGTAGGAACCATTGAATCAAGGATTAAATGTTGATCGTTGATCAACGAAGGATCAATGATCCAAGTTGATAACGCACACTTAAAGTTCTCAGGATTTAGTATGAAGGCAACCCCCATGAGTGGTAATTTAAATACCACCAAAGGAAACGCAATTGTGATTAAAGTCATAGTGTAACCCTGAAAGTGGTTTGGAAACCACACTTGACACATGTGCTACACTAAAGGGGAACACTGCTTGATGAAGGTGGTAATCTATGATGGTTTAATGCCAAAAGACGTAGCCTGTGGTCAAAACTCGAGGTCACATAAGAAGGAGGAGATCTATGATCAAGAAGTGGGAATGTGGAAATCATTGATCAGAATAGTATTCAGAGTCCAAGTTCTAAATGCTCTCAACTATTGATCGTAGTGGGTCTGTTGAAGTAGTTTGTTCCACTGGATTGAAAATACACTAAACCGGTAGGACTCTGAGGAGTAATCTTGGACGTCGATTAGAGACCAACTAAGATGTGATCTCAACTATTCATCGGTGTTGGAACCCTTAGACCCGATCATGAGGAAGGGTGACTTGATGTTGACATCATGTTGACGAAAAGAGCCTATGTGTACGAGGTAGACATGTGGTGGCCTATAAATGGTAGAGGTAATCGGGGTGGGTCCCTATCGAGTTCAATACCTTGGAAAGGTGCTTTAATAATGGTCGTTGATCAGAGTGGGCGTCATAGGATCCCGACTGTTGGTTGGAGCTTGTAGCCATCAGAGTATTCCAGGGAAAGGATCCTGGAGAAATTCGATGGGAAGATTTTGATGAGAAATCATGACTATCCATTGGAGCCCAGTTGAAAGTAATCCTGATCGTTGATCTTGATGGGTCTCATTTGGATGAGACCAGGAGGGCGGTGTCGTCACATTGACAAGGATGAGGTCACCACCTATTACACAAAGGACAGGTGTCAGTACCTAGAACGATGTGTCGATGATCGACGATGGCATGTGCACCACAACAGTCCATGTGAAGGGTCCACATGTCAGGTGGCTATTGTGCCATGTGGAAATTTGTTATGGAACTTTGAGGGGGTGAAAGGTGACATGACATGAATGCCACATGCCAAGCCAAGTGGTGAAGTTGGGTAGGACCACGTGTTTTGGGTGCCATCTTGGTTTCCACGTAGGTTTCTGCTTAAGTGAGGCTAAGGGGTGTGATGTCAGGATGATGAGGGGTGCCAACGTATCTAGAGAAGAACATGTGGCTGTGTGCAATTCGTAAACCCTATCAATGTTATCCCTTGTAAAAAGTGGGCTAAATCATATACCTTATGTCTTTCAGTGATAGATCTTATCTTTTGATTGGAGGAGGCATCGGTCGAAGTGGGTCACGGTTCTAGAGGACATATTCTGATAGGAGTACTCTAGGGATTGATCTGGGCCATCGATCAGAGATTAGCTATGATGCACGACAATGGTTGATCTATCATGGGGTCCACCCATGAGAGTATGATGAGAATGGGGAAGGTCGTTAAATGTCATGTAAGTTAAAGATCCCAATGCAATAAGAGCCATAGATTATCAGATCACCAAGACCGTCGGAGTTGGATGTTGTAGAACTCAATTGTTGGAGTGTGAAGGGTAGTCCGGAGTGGAAGCACTTTGATGGGAAGGTTCTGATAGCAACAAGAGACATTATTTGGAAGATCGACAAAGTGTGGGTTTTAGTAATGACATGGAATATTCCACGTTTGTGCCATGTGGGATGACACATGTAGTAGGTTGCCACATGACATTGTGGAGGAATTGATCTTAAAGAGAAACAATACTTTGGAAGGTTGTAACTTTTGATCCAGAACTTGGAATTAAGCATGGATACAGTCATTGGAAAGCTCTCAATGTTGGATGTATGGGATGACCCAGGTTCTACCTTAGTTCTCCAACAAAACCCTAGAAACCATCGGCCCTTCTGGAGACTAGAAGGAAACACTAATCACAAAGTGCACAATGTAGTCTCACCCGAGATGACTTATGGGTGACTGCAGAACCCAAATGTATGTAGTTGTAGTGTACCCTTTCACTACCCAGGTTTCCCACCACTCTCTTTACCATTTTGTACATGGAATTATAAACAAAGGCATTTAACACAATTAAACACACTTAAATTACAAGGTGAAACATATCTGGTTACTGCTATAATTAAACAGTCTATAGCATTCAACAGTAACTCTTTTACACAGCAGAAAACATGATACATGAACAACACAGTCATGCCAAACATGTTAAAACATAATTCAGAATACTTATCTTTTATCAGCTGGAGAAATCACCAACCAAGTGCAGGCCTTCCACGAACCTCCCAGCCTTAGACCACACTGTTCATCAGCTCAACAGTAGGTCACCCCTGAGCTGGGACCGAGCTCCACCCCAAGGCAAGGAATCCTAGGCTAGGCTGAGGTTACAGGGAAAATAGCACATACACATTCACCAGGGAGAAGCTCTACCAGGAATCTCCCACGCTCACTGCCCACAGACCCTCATTCCCCACATGCCTGCTCCACCCCAGGAGAGTGCACCTTCTCTGTCACCTAGACAGTCCTTCGGCTACCAGTCTCCCTTACCTTGGGTTACAGGAACAGGTCGGACCGGAATTCTCCGGGCTCTATGGCAGCTACAGGGTTCCTTCCAGGAGTCCTCTTCTCCCTCTACGCACTCCCTCACCTGGAGGAGTCACTCACAGGCCAACAAGCCTTACGCATTCCACTACTGCATGGTCACAACAATCCACAGGAAACACAGACAAATGCTTCCAACAACTGGCTCGGCAATCACCGGATGATCTCACGGTGATGATTTCGGAACAGGCTTCACGCACAGGCTAGCTCAGTTTTCCCATACAATCACAGGATGCTTCCACTCGAGTCCAGCATAGGGAATTCGGGTTCAGGAATGCGTTTCTGGGTTTACTATAACAGACACAGACTCATAGCTCTGGACAGGGTATTACACGGTTTTCCTCAGGCAAACACAGCTAACGATTTTCAGAGATGAATCCAGATATCCGGCAGAGGTCGTACTGGTTCCATGCACAGAGGTTCGGTTCAGAATGGAGGAGCCTCCTCACCCACTGTTCAGTTCAAGGCTTATATTTGAATGCACTAGGGTTGACACTTGTCACCCTGGGAACTGCATGCATTCCATCCGTACACCCTTCTCCCACCACTTGGGAAATCACGGGTCCTTCCAAAGGACTTAGGTTAAAATAATGTGCACATGGATTTTTAGGAAATAATATTAAAATATTATTTCAGGCCTAAGCCCCCTAGGCTCATCACTCAGCCTCTTTCCCACCTTCCAACCCCTGATCCCTTGCCCATTCTGTGGACGCTCAGTCCCCCATCACTCTTTCATCGTGGTCGGTCTGCACTGGCGGTATTTATATTTTATTAATTGACCTGCATACATACAAGTATATCAACAGGCTCCTGGCCTTCAACACTTAGGCTCCCTAGCCTAACAAAACTCATAAGCCTACAGCTTATACAAAACTTGGCTCACTAGCCTATAGAACATATTTACAATTCTTTGCATATAACATGATCTGTAATGGGGCTCGGCCTTGGGGACACTACAATCCCCCTCCCCTTATTTTTGCACCGTCCTCAGTGCAACTTACACTGCCTCTGCGTGTCCTTCAAAATTTTAAAAAAGATGCGGGTACTCTGCCCGCATAATATCTGCATGCTCCCATGTCGCGTCCTCAGGACCGTACCAGGTCCACTGGACCTTTACAAGCTCTATGGCTCGATTTCGGAGCTGCTTGTTTTTCCTGTCCAATATGCGCACAGGATGCACTTGCAGGACACCTTCTGGTTCCACCTGAATCACAGTCCAATCGATAACATGATTAGCATCAGGTACATATTTCTTAAGCAGTGAAACATGAAACACATTATGTATAGTCATAGATGCAGGTAATGCAAGCATGTATGCAACTAGCCCGATCCTTTCCAGGATCTCAAATGGCCCACAAAATCTTGCTGCCAACTTGGCGCAGCTTCCCAATTTCAGGGAACTCCTGTTAGTTTTCACTTTCAAGAAAACATGGTCACCCACTTTGAATTCTCTATGGGTTCCGTTACTATCAGCATAACTTTTCTGCCTGTCCTGGGCAGCTTTCAAATTCTGTTTGATTTTGATCATCTGATCTTCCATCTCTTTGAGTAGTTCAGGT
The DNA here is from genome assembly GCA_032191745.1 of Picea mariana. Lineage (NCBI taxonomy): Eukaryota > Viridiplantae > Streptophyta > Pinopsida > Pinales > Pinaceae > Picea > Picea mariana. The sequence goes on from JASDQU010686673.1 coordinate 57,091, forward strand.
CCAACTACTACTCTGTCAGCTGGATTATCCCATCTCACTGGAGTGTTGCACTTTCTACCATACAGTGCTTCAAATGGGCTCATCTTCAGAGATGCATGGTACCCATTATTGTAGGCGAATTCTACCAAATGCAGGTAATCTTCCCACCTTGATGGTTTATCCATCACATACATTCTCAGCATGTCTTCGATGACTTTGTTTACTCTTTCTGTCTGTCCATCAGACTCAGGATGATACACTGTACTAAAGTTTAGATTTGTTCCGAATCCTTTGAACAGTCCTTTCCAGAAATTCGACGTGAATTTCAGGGCCCTATCAGACACAATTGTCTTAGGAATTCCATGCAAGCGTGCAACTTCTTTTAAAAAGATATTAGCAACATCTGCTGCTCTGTGGGTGGTTTTCAGTGAAATAAAATGGGCAGCTTTAGTAAGCTTGTCCACCACCACCATGATTGAATCATGCTGCTTGCTTGTTCTGGGCAATCCCATGATAAAATCCATGGTTACAACATCCCACTTCCACTCAGGAATAGGTAAAGGCTGCAACAACCCGGCTGGGTGTCTGTACTCAGCCTTGACCTTCTAGCATTCCATACATCTGGCAATGTATTCAGCAATTTCCTTCTTCATACCAGGCCAAAAATAATGGCTTTTGACTACTGCCACAGTCTTTTGATAACCAGGATGACCAGCATAAGCCACATTATGCATTTCTTTTAGAATTGCCAACTTCAATTCTCTGTCATTAGGTACATACACTCTGTTTTTGTACAGAAGTAAATCATCAGTTCCCAAGGTATAACTTTCCTTGGTTCGCGGTTTCTCATGTTGTTGTAGCTTTGCTACCAATCTTTGGTACTGCAAATCAGCATTTGTAGCTTCAAGAAGTATGTCTTTCAACTCAGTTCTACACATGCTAATGGCTGTAGCATGTAATTCATGCACTTTTCTGCTGAGTGCATCAACCACCTTATTGTCCTTCCCTTTGATATACCTGATATCAAAGTCATATTCACACAGAAATTCTAGCCATCTAATTTGTCTGGCATTTAAGGTTGGTTGATCAAATATATTTCAGACTGTTGTGGTCTGTTCTTAATTCGAATTTCTTGCCCATGAGGTAATATCTCCATTTCCTTAAAGCATGGACAACTGCTGCCAGCTCTAAATCATGAGTGGCATAATTCTTTTCGTGCTCTTTCAGCTTTCGAGATTCATAGCAAACTACAAATCCTTCTTGGCTGAGAACTCCTCCCAGCCCCTCCTTACACGCATCTGTGCATACTACATAATCCTTACTTGGATCAGCAATCTTCAGGATTGGAGCACTAGTGAGTAGCTGCTTCAATTGCTGAAAGCTGTTCTCACATTGTTCAGTCCACTGGAACTTCTTCTCCTTCTTTTGCAAGGAAGTGATAGCATGAGCTATGTTTGAAAATCCGGCTATGAATCTCCTATAATAACCTGCCAGACCCATAAAGGATCTAACTTCTGTCACATTTCTTGGAGTTGGCCACTCTTGAATGGCCTGTACCTTCTCAGGATCCACAGCAATCCCCTCTTATGAAATAATGTGTCCCAGATAATGGATCTGCTTTTGGTAAAATGAGCACCTGCTCAATTTTGCATACAGTTGGTGTTCTCTCAACACCTGCAACACCATTCTAAGATGCTATTCGTGTTCTTCCTTTGTCTTGGAGTACACCAAGATATCATCCAAGAAGACTATGACGAACTTGTCCAGATAATTTCTGAACACTCCATTCATTAAGCACATGAAGACAGCAGGTGCGTTGGACAGTCCAAACGGCACCACAATGAACTCATAATGACCGTACCTTGTTCTGAAGGCAGTCTTGCTGATGTCTTCATCTTTTATCCTCACTTGGTGATATCCAGATCGAAGATCTATTTTCGAAAATACTTTCGCATCCTTTAACTGATCAAAGAGATCATCAATTCTTGGCAGAGGATATTTGTTCTTGACAGTGACTTTATTCAACTGTCGAAAGTCGATGCACAGCCTCAACGTCCCATCTTTCTTCTTCACAAATAGGACCGGGGCTCCCCACGGTGACACGCTGGGACGAATATACCCTTTCTTTAACATCTCTTCGAGCTGCAGTTGCAACTCCTTCAACTTTGGTGTGCTCATTCTATAAGGAGCCTTTGAACTTGGAGCTGCTCCATGCATCAGATTTATAGAAAAATCGATGTCCCTCTTTGCAGGTAGTCCAGGCACCTCCTGAAAAACGTCTTCGAATTCCTTGAGCACCTTGTGGTCTTCCAGATTTGAGACCACATCTTAGAATACTTCTTCCACCCGGGCTGCAAATAACTGACAGCCTTTCCGGTAACATTTCTTCAGCTGCATAGCTGAGATTTCTCTAACAGCCACAACTCTGGGGATTCCTTGGACTGTTACCTGATTTCCTTCTTCGTTCAAGCATGTGAACCTCTTATTTCGGAAATCCAGAAGGGCATGGTGCTGGTCCAACCAGTCCATCCCAATTAAGCAATCATATAAACCTAAGGGCAGAATATTCAACTTAGCCTTAGTGCTCATTCCTTTCATGTCCACTGAACAGGATTTAACCAATTCAGTGACCTTCCTCTTGGTCCCTGTGGCTAACTGCACTAACGAAGACTTCTCTTGTTTGATTTTCATTAGATGCAAACTTTCCACCACCCTAGGATCTACATAACTATGACTAGCCCCTGAATCAATCAAAATAACAAGTGGTCGGTTTTTGATCATACCTTCCACTTCAATCATATGTGACTGGAATTATGCTTGCTTGTTGTCTAGGGCTGCGTAGATCCTCGGCATTCTGCTGCCCATATCCTCCACTGTTTTAGCCTGCTGAACAGTATGGATAGTTCTTGCCTTGTCCTTTCTGTGAGGGTAGGCTCTGCACCTATGATTCCCTTTACAGCCTCAACACTCCATGGTTGGAGGCCTTGACATTTGTTCACTCCCTTCAACCTTCCTGGGCTCTTTAAAAGTTGATTGTCCCCAAGGACTTTTTCTGAAAAAGGAAGGCTTGCTTCCTTTCTGCCTCTATTCTTTCTTAAACCTCTTCTGGTTATCCCAAGCCTTCTGCAAGATAGGCTTTTCCTTTTGCTATTCATATAGACATTTCGCCCTTCTTATGGTTTCTTCCATGGTATTGGGATCGTCGTATTGAATTTTGTCACCAATGGAAGGTGGCAGTCCACTAAGATACCTCTGAATTTTGACAGCCTCGTCTTTGATGAATGGAACATAATTCAGTAGTTCCAGAAAACTTCATTCATACTCATCAATGGTCATGTTGCCCAGTTTGAGTTCGAAGAACTCCTTCATCTTTCTATCATAGTACCTTTTAGTCAGGTATTTCTTCTCGAAATACCTCTTGAATTCCTTCCAAGTGACCTCTTTCTCTTTGATGTGTTTCACCTGCACAAACTGATCCACCACATAGATGCCTTTCCTTTTAGTTGGTACATTGCAATTCTTCCTTCTGCATGAGCAGAATAATTCTGTAGCTGGAAATATTTCTTCATGCCAAGCAGCCATGTCTCAGCATCTTCCTCCTTCTTATGCTCTCCATCAAATGTTGGAGGTTTAATTTTATTCATTTCTCCTTTCAATTCCTCCCTTCCAGATTTCTGATGTTTTCTGGCAGGTGATGGGCTTGAACTGTTGTGCGTCTTACTACCAGAACGTCTTTGGGAGTGACTGTGATGTCGGCTACCACTCCTCGACCTGCTTCTTTCCCCATGAGTTCTGCGACTCTCCTTCGTACTTGAGTCTCTTCCTTTCTCAAGTTTCTTCTCTATTCTTTCCAGACTCTGCATGAATCTTAAGTTTAATTTCCCTTGCCGATCTCTAACTTTCATGAGCTTTCGGCTATCAGCTCGGTATTCCTTAGCCTCTCTTTGTAACCCTTCAATGATTTTCATCATATGTCCTTCCTTATCCATCTCTTTTCCATGCCCATTAGAGTGCGATCCTTCGACTCCTTGGTTAACATCCTTTCCTTCTTGTTCATCTTCCATTTCAGGGATAATTGGCATTCTTCCCCACTCCATTCTTGGTGTTGATTATCTGGAGTTTTGGCCTCTGTTGTATTCGGAACGCACACTGTGCAATCCAATTCAAAATTGTCAGGCCATTAAACTTCATGAATATCCCACAATATTCATAATTAATACGAACAAGAACGAAAGTTATTTCAGCTTCACAAGTTTTCTGAGTTCTGTATGGCTCTATGTTTTTCGGGTGACCAAAACTTCCATTTTAGTTATTTCGGGACTTCCTGTTTCGGAGTTTCGCACTCCTGATGTCAAGGTTTACTATCCTCTCGGATTCCTGATCTCCGATGACCCTTTTTACGTGCTAGCCCTCTTGAGCCTAGCCCTTGACTCATATGACCATGCGCCCTGACCGTGGTCATTTCCCTCTCGTGACTACCCCTATCAGGGTTTCAAACCTTGCGCTGTCAACAGGCGCCTGTCCTCGCAACCCCCAATTCTCCGATCTTCGATATGCCTTAGCCCTCCAAGCTAAGCCCTATCTGATGTGATCGTTGTCTCATGACCCAAGCATTATCCCTTATCGGGGTTTGGGGTTTCGCAAATATAAATGCGCCAAAATGCTTGACAGCGGAATCCCCAATTTTCCAATTTCCGATGGGCTCCATCCGTGCTAGCCCTCTCGGCTATAGCCTCACCATACGACCACTTCCCATGACCATGATCAATCCTTCTATCAGGGTTTCGAAATTTGTGACGTCGCGATGCACATGCATTCACAACCTCTGATCCTCCGATTCCCGATATGCTTTTATACTAGCTCGCTCCCTTGGATCAGCCTTTGGTCCACAGGACCATACTATATGACCTCCTCCCTACCCTGTCGGGTTTCGAAGGTTTCAACGTCATGCTCATACGCTCACAGGATCTCCGATGGGTCCCCGTCGTTGACTTGTCAACAATCCTTTCTCCTGTTGCTATAAATCTGCCACCTGTCCTCCTGACAGTCGGTGTGGACCCCACACACCTAAGCCTTATCAGGAAATCACGTATCGCGATTTTCCCATGCACAAAACCTTTGCCTCCGGAATCTCCGATTTCCCAAATCCCGAATTTCGATGGATGACTTTTCGATCGGGACTTTCCCGATAAACCTCAATCACCGATGGATTCACTCCTTGTCGGGACTTTCCCCGATGGTGCAGATCTCTGCCACGTGTCCGCTAATATAAACGGTCTGGATCTTGTCGCGAATTCCCGGATCGTGATTTCGTGTGACAAGTTTTCTACATGCTCGAGAATTCTGATTCTCCGAGTTCTGACTCTCTCCAGGATTCTGACACGTGTCCTCCCGAGATTTATGGCTATGATCCCTCCTCAGTTTTCGAGAATCACAGGGTCTCGATTCTCTTGAGTTAT
>JASDQU010686674.1:0-13925 GCA_032191745.1 Picea mariana
TGGGCTGAATATTCCACTTGGGAAGATGAGTCTTTTATACAAAAGCATCCAGAGTTACTCAATCATTGTGGACAACACTTGTCTCAAGGGGAGGGGCATGTTAAGCCCTAATATTGGCTCATTACCCCTTAATTGGGGCATATTATATTAGTAATGTTATTTAATTTATGTCATCTTTAGGCCATTAGTTGTAAGTATACCTCCTAGTCTCCTATATATACCAAGGATACATTTTCAATTTGAATCATCTTGTACTTGAACATTTAATTGGGGTAAAAGGAGGTTTCCCCCTCAAAGAGGCTTCGTATCTGAAATTATCTCTTTTTCAAGGCGTTGAGTACTTTTTCTGAGGTTTTTCTATGCTATATTGATATTTGGTTCTTAACAATGTGCCAACCTGAATATCAATAAATTATACCCACCCTACCCTAAGATTCAATAAATTATATATTGTTTAAGAAATTTTTCTTTTAAATTAATAAGTTAAATGACATTGCAATTTTCATATATAACTAAATTTCTTTTCAACATGCAATGATACTTGTGAAATACCACCCTCTTCAAACTCTCCCAAAGAGAATCTAGACAAGCCTTCCCAAGTAGTAGGAGATGGTGTTGGTCCTAAATTCTGCACTTGACTACTAAAGGGAAAATCTAGGCCACCTCAAGTTTGTAATGATTGGTTTTTTTACAAGTAGGTTTTGTTGGTAAGCATAAGAACATGTTTTCGAAGATGGTGCACTGGTAGGACATGACACACGGTATAAAAGTAGGTTCTCCTTTTCTAATGGTATGGATACTAAATGACAATTGAGGGTATGAAAAGAAAAACATAGACAACAAAAAAAGGAAATGCAATGAATCACTTGTTGTGTGAAAAGTAAGACCGAAAATAATATATCAAGACTTAGACAAACATCTAGATGCAAATCATTCAACAGGTTGAAAAATAGTGGATCTGTAGTTGAACAATAGTTGTATAATAGGTTGTATAACCAGAAAAAGATAAAATAAAACAATATCTGAAATAATAAGGAAATGTACATTGCACACATCACAAAATCTGCATTCAAGATAAGAATCAACACATAAATATTTGAGTAAGAAAACACAACTGTCATCAACATATATTCACTAGGTAGAAAAATTTACAATTAACTGAGTAGGTCCAATTCTTTTGTTGCTTCTACTTTGCTTCTAGAACTCCCCCCCCTTAAAACATACAAATACTTCATATTTAATAGAGTTGCAGAGGTTATCATCCGTATGGGATTGAGATCTAACTCTAGATGACTATGTAACACCCTGTTTCCCCCAGTTTGTTAAAATACCTATACTGGCCAAGAACTGTGGCAAACTCAGAAATGTGAATGTGTGATGTGAATAGACCTTGTGAAAAAGGTCGATGAATGTGAATAATATTATGAATATATATTGTAGAACTGCTGAGAGGGGAAGGTGCTGAAAAGAGACAATGATGGCTGAAGAAAGGTGGTGGAAGGCAACTGGAATGGTGGCATTAACTTCCACTGAAAACAACACCATATTTGGATTTCACTGGCCCGGAGAACCAAGAGCGGCTCGCTGTCCCAAATTAAATGTCTCACAGGCTGGTAGGTAGATGGCTCCTCAAGAATTAATGAGGGATGGGGAAAGTGAACCACTCATTCGTAAGAGTCTCGAGCCTGACCAGTGCGAGGGAAATTGTGCCACGCACAACCTTGCAAGAGGAAAGGGTGTGAGGGAGAAGCGAGAAGGGGACGCGAGGGAAAGAGGAGGAGAACTCTGGAAAAATAAAGAGTGAGTGATAGAAGAGAAGGGGGAGAGTAACCCTCGTTCTCGGTCACTAGAAAACTGAGACACAGTCTCGTAGCATTGTGGTCTCAACTCGAGGGTGGCTAGTGGTAAATCCATTGGGAGTCGCTGAGCCTATGGTTGGGTGGAAATGAGCACCCCTCTCAGTAGTTGCAATCACATCTGGTGTTATTTATGATAAGTGTTTTACATTTTTCATCTTGAAATTTATATGCTGACATGTATGCTCATAGTCTGTGCAGTTTAATGAATGGTTTGAGTATAAGACTGCCTGTGTGGTGTTTCGATTCAGAAATGGTGGTTGCATGCTTATAAAGGAAAGACTACGTATGGTTTATGTTTATATATAGATTTATATGTATATACGCATATTTAATCTATTTAGACTTCAAGTCTATTCTCGGGAAATCTATACCCTTATCCGTCTCAGGTAATACGCTAGATAGGTCTCCCCATAGAGACACCCTTCATAGAAATCTCACCAAGAAACTGGAAAGGGATTTGAAGGTGAAAATCTTAGTAACCCCATACAAGGAAGAATGATCCTCTTGAAATCCTAAAATAGTAGCGTAGGGATAAGTATCGATCGACGGATGAGACCCCGTCGAAAGATATACAGTCATTCATGACTGTTAGATTGGAGGAAGAAATGAGGGCATTACATGCCTTAACCCTTTTCCTTTATCTTCGTGAGTAGTGAATAAATCGGGACCGTAGATCCCCAAGGTCTATGGGAGTATCTGGACCATTGGTTTTTCCACGTCCAGGGAGTAGTGGGAGAGTACACAGAGTGGGACAGATCTGAGCCGTCAAATCTTAGTTAGAAAACCCGATAACCGTTGGATCTGTTAAGAGATGCATGAGGTCTAAGCCCTCGTGAACAAGGGAGAAATTCTTGAAAGAGGAGTCAGTACACAACATGGGATAGATCTGAGCCATCAGATATTAGTTAGAAAACCCAATAGCCGTTGGATCTATTAGGAGATGCATGAGGGTTAAGCCCTCGAGAACAGGGGCGAAAGTCCCAAAGGAGGAGTCGGTATCGTCGATTCAGAGTTCGGGATTCTAGAAGTCCTGATGACAAGAGATTAGGACACTCCATGGTGGAAGTCTCGAAATAGATCTGGACCATCCATCCATGAAGGACACGTGGCGGAGATCGAGAGTCCATCGGTATTTCGGATACCAGGGATTCGAGTTGATAGAGGATTTGTGTCACTGGGGGTCGCAAGTCGCAAAACCGTGAAACAATTTGGACCATCCATCTGTGAAGGACACATGGTGGAGATCGAGGCTCCATCGGTATTTCGAATATTGGGGATTCGAGTTGACAGAGGATTTGTGTCACTGGGGGTCGCAAGTCGTGAAACCGTGAAACAATCTGGACCATCCATCTGTGAAGGAAACGTGGCGGAGATCGAGAGTCCATTGGTATTTTGGATACCGGGGATTCGAGTTGACAGAGGATTTGTTTCATTGGGGGTCGCAAGTCGTGAAACCACGAAACAATCTGGACTGTCCATCTGTAAAGGACACGTGGCGAAGATCGAGAGTCCATCGGTATTTTGGATACTAGGGATTCGAGTTGATAGAGGATTTGTGTCACTGGGGGTCGCAAGTCGCGAAATCACAAAACAATCTAGATCATCCATCCATGAAGCACACATGGCAGCAATCCAGGATTTTGGGAGAATCCCAAAAGGAAGAGTCCATTGGGATTTCACAAATCGGAAATTCGGGAGTCCCGTTTACAAGAGGTCGAGCTCTAGTATTGATAAGTCTCGAAGGGAATAAGACTGCGGTCTTATGAGAAATGGTCATATGGACCAAGCCATAGCCCAGGGGGCTGATTTATTATCGAAGCCTCTTCGGCAGTTCGACAATCGAGGTTTGTAGAGACAAAGGTCTCGACTCGCTTATATCATTGAGTCGCGAAATGAAAAAAGGTGCCTAGTTGTTTGGCTTGTGATCATGATCAATGATCACATGGAGGTGGAAGAAGGGGAGATCTAGCCTGTGCTAATCCCCGTAGGATTTTGGGGGTTCTAAACCTCGAGAAATTGACGAAAAAATTATTATGCCGTAGTGGGTGTGTTACAGACTATTTGTAGGACAAACTATTAATTTAAATAAAACATTGCATGGAGTACAACATGTATACTTCCCACTGGAATTAATCAACAAAGTGGTTTTTATCACACACAGAAGACCACTTATTAACTTAATCTGGAATTGATTAACTAAAAAATGCTACAGTCTTTGAGACTGAACTGATGCATGTGTTGGATGAACTCTAATTGGCAGAAAAACTAGGAGTGACAGAACAGAGTTCTGTATCAAGCCCTGGTATGCTTGTGAGTTGTTTGATTCTTCTGGAAGGTAAATGGTTGCATGGGAAGATATCCCCTTGATCTTCCTCTTCATTGAATTTTTGGAGAGATCTATAATTGAGACCAAGACATAACCCTCAGTCTATGTCTAAGCTCTTGGTCGTTAAGTGCACTTTGTTTCGACTCGTCAGCTACCATCTGTGCTTTCAAAAATATTTATTGGAAAGGTTGTCGGCCCAATGGTCGTGGAAGGAGAAGTGGAGTCAAGCATCCAATAGGGGATGATATGAGCATATGTGGATTATTTGGAGGTGATAGGTGATATGGAGAGTAGTTGGAGGGAATAGGTGGCGAAAGTTGAGCGGTAGTGGGAGTGTGAGTGGAGGTGAGTGGGGGTGACGTGGTGACCTGAAGTCATATAAGAACATGATTGTGGAAGTTTTCGAGGGTGGTTTGGGTACACACCCCTCGAACCCCCACAATCCCCCATGAGTTTCCATGTACCTTTCTAACAATACCATTGTTTTGATTGTGGGACCGCTAAAGGATGTTAACGTTTGGGCATTTTCCATCCCCATAATGAAGTGTGGCCATCGATCTTGTCACAATATGTGTCCCTGTTAATTTATCTCCCCTAATAGATTTCTATCTGTTTTCCATATTAGATCTCCCCTATCTGATTTAGTGATGGTGCCAATTTAGATGAAAAGTTTGTAAAACTCTCGTAGTAGTACTTCTGTTGATATTCCTTTCTTACCTGCCACAAAGATCAACGGTTGTTGTTGATTGGAAATCAACGATCCACAATTACTTTGGGAGTTCGGGATTTGGGCCTTTTTAATGCATAGTCTTTACAATCCTCCGTAGTGTCTTATTTTCGAGGTGAGAGATCTGCCTCCATGTAGACTTGTTGATGGATGGTCCAGATTCACTTTGGGAGTTCAGGCTTTGGGACTTTTCTTCTCCTTTCTCGTGCAATAATCCTAAGTTTCATATATTCGAAGTGGGATATCTACTGCCATATTTCCTCATTGATGGATGGTCCAGATTCACTTCGAGACTTCGGTGTTCGAGCTTCAAGAGTTTTCAATGTAGATTTATTACAATCCTCAAAAGTTTTGTATATCCAAAGTGGCATATCTTCCTCCACATGTCCCTTTCTTGAAGATCAATGGCCGTGACTGATTGTGAAGACTCAACTTTCTCACTCTTTAATTTCCTTCCTGATCCCTGCAATGAGAATATGCTCGTTCTTAGCAGGATCGATATTCACTTTTGATCTGTTGATCTGGAAAGATCAACGATCCTGAGAAATTGTGGGCTCACAACTTGAAGAAACTTTAATTTGATTCCCATTCCCCGCAATCTCTCCCAACCGTCGATCTCTCTCCAATGAAATATGGTGGTTATGACTTAAACTTTAATTAATCTGATGTCTAAAAATTTAACCCATTTGTTTTCTTGTATTTCAATCCTGGCATGGGCTGCTTTGATTCGTTGTCAAATTTACAAGAGCTTAGTGATATTTCAAAATATTGGTCGAACCTATCCATCTTGTGCGTGCACAAAAAGACTTGGTGGACCTACATCCTTCCATTAGTGGAAAAATGATGACATAAATTTGAAACCCAAACCCAAACATGTGATCCTTTTTCAAGAAAGGAAACAAAATGGTGCAAATTAGGCAACAAAATCCAAGGTCATGATGTTGAATGAATAAAAAATGGAGGATAATCTAAAAAATAAACCACAATAGTTAGAATTGATGGATGGATAGGGTAAAGGAGGAAAAAGGGCAGGGGTGCAGACCTAGGTTACAACATTGGCTCCAATTGGGGATAGTTCGTCCCTGTGAGGTGTTGAGAACTGTAGATCAGTTCCTTAGGATCAAATAATTTTCTCTTAACTTCCATCACTTACCTATGTTTCTGTCTTCCAGCCATGTGTATCTACTATTGTCCCTTAGCCATGCATCTTATTGAACTGAAAAATGCAACTACACCTCAATGCCTTTGTTAGGCTATGGAGTCTTTTATTCACACACAACTACCTAACCAAAAGAGAAAACAAAAGGAAATAATCTATGGTACAAGAGGGACCTTCCCTCGTCCTCAAACAAAATAGTGTTTCAGGAAGCTCCCATTTACCGTGCCTCCAAATATCTCTACATCGTCTAGGTTATGTAATATAAATGTATTATTGTCCAGAACTTCAACCATCTTAAAAGGGACAAGCCAGAGGTTGTCAAATTTACCGTTCTTGGACTTGTCATCCCTTCTGGAATCCCACCTCAAGACCAAGTCACCTTTATGAAAAATCCTCTTCTTGGTTTTCTTGTCAAAGGTTGATCTGATCTTGCTCTGGTATGCTTCTGTCCTCTGATCCAGTGCTTCTCTTCTTTGTTGAACTTCTATAATCTGTAAGATTCTCCTTTGTATGTCATTGGGCTCCTCAATATATTCTTGTAATAAATTTAGGACTGATATACCAAGATGAGTGGGAAAAAGAACGTGTATTCCATAACAAATTTGAAATGGTGAGGTTCCAAAAGATTTGTTGGTGTTTATTCAGTCAACCCACAAATCATACTTGAGTTTAGAGTCCCAGGATTTATTGTTTTCAGTCAACAACTTCTTGATAATCCTGGTGAGAGTTTTATTTGATGATTCTTCCAGGCCATTTCCCTGAGGGTAATAAGGTGTGGAATGTGTCAAGGAAACGTTATGACTACCACATAAGTCAATCATGGCTTTGGACTTGAATGCTTTTCCATTTTCTGTTACTATCTTGTTGGGGCAACCAAATCTAGAAAAAATATTAGTTTCCAGGAAATTCATGATCACTTTGTCAGTGGCATTCTTGGTGGGCATAAGCTCGATCCAGTTGGTGAAGTAGTCGGTGGCATTGAGGATCCACTTATGTTGGCCACTTGAGGGTGGATTTATCTCTCCTATGAATTATAACCCCCATTTTTTAAATGGACCACTAGCAGGGATAGGTTTTAGGGATAGTGATAGTAACTTCTATTTCTCTGCAAATGTTTGACACTCATTGTAGGGCCTGACAGTAGAAAATACATCAGAGAAAAGGGTGGTCTATTAGTAACCGTCCCTTAGGATATTGAGATTTTTGGCCTTCCAATGCTGGTGCCCTCCACATACTCCTCTATGCATTTATGTTGTGACTTGTTTGGCTTTGTTTTCATCAAGAATTTTTAACAGGATGCTAGAAGGATTGCACCAATACAATATTTGGTTTGAAATGATGAATTTTATAGCCTTCAACTTGAGAGACCTGGCCTTTGTCTTCTTCACATATGGTGTACATTCAAAATGCTGTAGAAAATAAATGATGTTTTTATACAGGGGTGAAGAGGAGTAGTTTTCAAATACCTATAAAATTTCTTGTCCAAGTTGTATGATGGGTGTGTCTGATTGGGTGAAGCTTTGATGCAATTCTAGAATCTTATAGTTTGATTATGACAACAACTTGGAAATTCCTTGTCCCTTGATCAACTTGGTGGGTTTTATGTGCGGGTCATACTCCAATAGTTTGAAAATCCACTTCCCTCTTTTTCCCTCACTGTTTGGCTGGACCATAATCTCTTTGACATTGTTGTTAGGAACAAAGGTTGTTATGCTAGACTGTAACACATAAACCCTGAAGGCTTTGAGTACTTTGACCAGTACATAAGCATGTCTCTCCAATATATCATACTTTAGCTTAGCATCTCAGAGGGCTTTACTGAAAAACACTATGGGTTGTTCATGCCCTTCTTAATTTTGTTGTAGTAGCACAACAACAATGGTCTCCTCCGAGACAAAGGAGAAGATGAAGAAATCTTGGGTATAGTCAAGGATGGATAATAAAGGGGCTTCAACTAGATCCCGATTGATCCTTTGGAATGTTGAATTTTCCTCTAGTGACCATTTTATCACAACATCTTTCTTCAACATGTTAGTGATAGGCTTCATAATCTCAACAAAATTTGTCACAAAACGTCTGAGGAATTTTATCTTACCAATAAAAGACAGGATATTCTTTTTATTTATGGGGATATCAATCTCTTGAATGGCACAAACCCTCTTTGGATCTATTTTTATATCTCCTGCTAATATGATGTCGCCCATGATCTTTCCTTCTGGAATGGAAAAGTGGGACTTTGTAGGATTCAGAGATATTCCATATCTCCTGCATTTCTTGAAAACCTGATCCAAATGCTACAAATGTTCATCCTCAGAATTGGAGAAAATGGTTATGTCATCCAAGTATATAACCATAAATATGTCATTTTACCCCACGAAGTTTGTGTCCATGGCCCTCTGAAAATTGGCCTCTGTGTTCATCATCCCAAAGGGAATCTTTTCATACATGAATGTTCCCCATGGGGTGGTGAATGTTTTTTTTTCTTTATCCTCTTCACACACTACTATCTAGTTATAACCAAAGTATCCATCTAAGAAGGAAATTTTGTGTGCACCTACCACCTTCTGTAAAATATGATCCATATTGGGGAGGGTGTAATTGTCTTTTAGAGAACACTTGTTGAGATTTCTGAAATCAATACACAAGAATATCTCCCCATTTTTCTTCCTTACAGGTTCTAAGTTAGCCAGCCAGTTTGAGTACCTCAATGGTACAATAATCTTGGCATCCAACATTGTTTTCAGCTCTTTCTCAATTATGGAAATTAGCATGGGATTAAATTTCTGAATATTCTCTCTGAATGGATTGGAACCAGCCTTTAGGGAGATCTTGTGTTGGATGATGTCGGTGTCAAATGTCTTCAAATATTCATCCCAGTACCAAAGATTTATATTCAACTATATTATTAGTAGTTTCAAAATCCATCTTAGAAGAGAGTATGATTACCTCTTCTGAAGGGGAAATGAGGAGTATACCTGCACCAAATCCTTCCTTTGATGAAGAGCCACTGAAATACATCTTCCATACCTTGTTTTACTGACCTGTCAGTGACTAATCTCTGCATTGGCTAACTAATATTTCAGGTTCATCATCATTTAAATGAAAAATAGATGAGTCAATCTCATCCTAAACAACATAAATTGGGTGATTTCTTGGGTTTTGACGGTCACTGAAAATGTAGGCCAACCTCACCTTTCTATATAGCCTCCTATGTTCTCCTCCAAACATAGGGATGGTGGAATAAGTGAGGTCCATTTTCAATGATCCTCCAACCATTTTAGCCCAAGTTATGGATAAGAGCATAGCAAACTTTGGGGGAATGTCAGCCACCACAATGTCCATCACTACATTCTTCATGGGTAACTGTGCCAAAGAAACCACCATATCCTTTATCAGTCCCAGACATTTTACTTTATTATAATCAAATGAGTACAGGTCTTGGTAACGTTTGGTGATATCCAGACCTAGTTCTTCCATAACAAATTTGGGCATAACATTGTGTGACACTCCTAAGTCCAAAAGAAAGTTATGCAGGATCTTGTCATGAACATTTAAAGATAGGTAGAATGGTGGAGAAGCATCAAATCCATCTTCAATGTGTGGACCCACTGTAATGGTTGGGTTTTCATTCTGCAAACCGATTACATTAGAAGATACACCAAGAGAAGTTGGCTGCAAAACTTTCATGATATATTTTTTTAAAGGTTCATTCTTCATCAATTATATCAAAAGCACATGGATATTGATCTTTCTCAATTCATGTTCTAGGCTGAAAGAGGCCAGTGGCCTATCAACTTCCTTTATTTCAGAGATTGCAGGTTTAGGTGGGGGCATTGGCTGAGCTTAAGATGACATACCTTTACTTGGATTTGTCTTGGGAGGGACTTCAACATGTTTGTTTTGATCAGAGGCAATGGCTTTGGGATCCCCTTCTCTTGTCCTTAAATCATATTTATTTTGGGGTTGGCCTTGAAAAACTCCCGCTTCCCCTATCTAATTATCAAACTTATTTGACATTTGTGTTACCTCATATTCTTGTTGTGTTAAATGACTGGTATGGTAGTCTATTTCATTGAAAAGCACAATAGTATTATCCACAACATCATTGTCTACATCCATCTCTTCAATATGATTGTTTTGGAAAGGAGGCACTACCCTTTGATTATCAACATTTCTCGTTTCTCTCTGTATTATTTGAATATCATCATTAGGCCTTCTAAATTAGTTTTGGTTTCTATTTCCAACCCCTTAAAAAGATTTGTTTGGTTGTGTAGATTCCCACTTCAGCTTAGCTATTTTAGATGTCAAATCCTTCAATGTTTTGGTCATTTCGTCAAGTTTGGGATCAGATGTAGCTGGGTTAGAGGAGGCAGGGGAATCCTCTCTCTGTTTCTTCTTATATTTATCAGATTTGGTCTTTAATCTGTCTAAGGCCAAGATATTATATTTGACCTCAATGATTGCTTCATGCATGGACAACAACATGGTGGATCTTCTTTCTCTCAGTAGGAGGGAGAATTTGCATCAAAGGCATTAGAATAAGTGATATTTTCATAGGATTTAGTTGGTTTGATCTCATCTAGGATTCTACCGTACATTGTAGTGAATCTCTTGGTGAAATCTAAAATAGATTCACAATTCTTTCTCTTTAGGGCCCCAAACTCAGTGATGTAGTAGATATAATCTCTCCTATCTTCCTATTGTTTTATGAAAGTTTCATCCAATGCCTCAATATCTGCAATGGAGGCTAGAGGAAGACCCCTGAACCATTTTTTGACTTCCCCATCCAAACTTTGTACAAACAATCTCATTCACACATCTGCATAATCAATGTTAAATTTGTATGCAAAGCTATAGAAGGCTACCATATTTTCCTCAGTAGTGACTTCAACTTCCCCATCATATCTTGGTAAATATTCCATGTAATTTTTGGTTGGGAGTGCATGTAAGCCTACAAGAAGCAATAGGGGTGCATATCTGGAAACAATTATGACATCCATCATGTTAACAGTCATGGCCTGAATAATACGAATATGAAGATTTATGGGAGATACAGGGGTGGATGCAGGACTAGATGATGAGGTAGAATCAAGAGTTGGAGATGTCTAAGCTTATTTGGAATTATGATTCTCAAGGCTAGCAAATTCAAACTTCTTGTGATTGTGATTAGACGTAGGTTCTTTGTGTGCAATTTTACCCTTGAGGGGGAAGGTATATCTCTGAGCTAGGGTGGATTTTCTTAGTTTCCTTTCTGGCTCAGAGGCTACCATGTTATTCACAGGGTCAGGATTAGCCTTTTTGGCTTTGCTATTTTCAGATTTGGATCTGTTGAATCCTTTTATGGGCGCGAGTGTTTCTTTATTAAATTTTACTCAGTGGAGTTTACAGGTGAAAGATGGCAGTATGTTTGTGTCTGATATTTGTTCACCATCAAAGGTCAAAGATAATCAATGTCATTATCCCAGGGAAAAATATTTCGTTACTTCGTTCCCTGGCAATGGCGCCAGAAGATGTTGGTCCTAAAGTTTGCACCTGACTGCTAAAGGGAAAAGCTAGGCCACCTCAAGTTTGTAATGATTGGTGTTTTTACAAGTAGGTTTTTTTGGTAATCTTAAGGACAGGTTTTAGAAGATGGTGCACTGGTAGGACATGCCACACAGTATAAAAGTAGGTTCTCCTTTTCTAATGGTATGGGTACTAAATAAAAATTGAGGGCATGAAAATATAAACACGAACAACAATAACAAACAATGCAATGAATCACTTGTTGTGTGAAAACTAAGACCGAAATAATATCTCAAGACTTAGAAAAACATCTAGATGAAAATCATTCAATAGGTTGTAAAATAGTTGACCTGTAGGTGAACAATAGTTGTATAACAGGTTGCAAAACCAATAGAAGATAAACTAAAACAATATCTGAAAGAATAAGGAAATGTATATTTCACACATCACAAAATCTGCATTCAATATAAGAATCAACACATAAAGATTTGAGTAAGAAAACACAATTGGAATCAACATATATTCACTAGGTAGAAAAATTTACAATTAACTGAGAAGGTCAAATTCGTTTGCTGCTTCTACTTTCCTTCCAGAACTCCCCCCTCTCAAAACATACAAAGACTACATATTTAACATAGTTGCAGGGGTTCTCGTTCGTATGGGATTGAGACCTAAATTTAGATGATCGTTTGTAGAACAAACTATTAATTTAACTAAAACATTGCATGGAGTACATAAGGTATACTTCCCACTGGACTTAATCAACAGAGTTGTTCTTATAACACACAAAATACCACTTATTAACTTAATCTAAAACGATTCTAGAATTGATTAACTAAAAACTATTGCAGTCTCTGAGACTAAACTGATGCATGTGTTGGATGAACTGTAATTGGAATAAAAAATAGGAGTGTCATAGGAGAGCTATGTTTCAAGCCCTCACATACCTACGAGATATTTGATGCTTCTGGAGGGTAATTACCTATATGGGCGGATATCCCCTTGATCTGACTCTTCACTAAATTTTTGGAGCGATCTATAACTGAGACTGAGACATAACCCTATCTATGTGTCTAAGCTCTCGTTCGTTAAGTACACTTTGTTTCGACTCATCATCTACCATCTATGCTTTTAAAAAGATTTACTGGAAAGGTCATTGACCCAGCGGTCGTGGAAGGAGACATGGATTCAAGCATCTAATAGGGGATGATATGAATGGATGTGTATTACGTGGAGGTGATAGGTGATATGGAGAGTAGTCAGGGGAACATATGGAAAAATTTAGCAGTAGCGGGAGTGTGAGTGTAGGTGAGTGGGGGTGACATGTTGCCCTAACGTCATATAAGCACGTGATTATGAAAGTTTTCTAGGTTGGTTTGGGTCCACACTGCTCTGACCCTCGCAATCCCCCATGAGCTTCCACGTACCTTTCCAACAATACCATGGTTTTCATTGGGGGACCGCTCAAGGATGTTAATGTTCATGCATTTTATGTCCCCACAATGAAGTGCGGTCGTCAATCTTGTCACAATATGTGGCCCTGCTACTTTAGCGCCCCTACTAAAGTTCAATCTATTTTCCATATTAGAAATCCCCTATCTGATTTAGCGATGGTGCCAATTTAAATGCAAAGTTTGAATAACTCTCGGATTAGTATGGGCCCAGAGTGATGTGGAAATATCTTGGTACTTCGGTTGATATTCCTTTCTTACCTGTCATAAAGATCAATGGTTCTTGTTGATTTGAGATCAACAGTCTGCAATTACTTCGAGAGTTAGGGCTTCGGGCCTTTTCAATGCATAGTCTTTACAATCCTCCAGAGTGTCATATTTACAAAGTGACATATCTTCATCCATGCGACCTCATTGATGGACGATCCAGATTCACTTCAGGAGTTCGGGCTTCGAGAGTTTTCTTCTCCTTGCTTGCACAATCCTCCGAAGTTTCATATATCCGAAGTGGGAGATATGTCGCTGCATGTCCTCATTGATGGACGGTCCATATTCACTTCGGGACTTCGGGTGTTTGGGCTTTGAGAGTTTTCAATGCAAAGTTATTACAATCCTCCGAAGTGTTGTATATCTGAAGTGGGAGATGTGTCTCCACATGTCCCTTGCTTGAAGATCAATGGCCATGAGTGACTTTGGAGACTCAACTCGCTCACTGTTTAATTTACTTCCCGGTCCCTACAATGAGACGATGCTCATTCGTAGTAGGATCAATATGCATAGTTGATCTATTGATCTAGCAAGATCAATGATCCTGAGTGATTGTGGGCTAACAACTTGCAGAAACTTTAATTTTATTCCCGAACCACGCAATGTCTCCACACCATTGATCCTTCTCCAA
>JASDQU010686674.1:13945-38389 GCA_032191745.1 Picea mariana
GCTCATTCGTAGTAGGATCAATATGCATAGTTGATCTATTGATCTAGCAAGATCAATGATCCTGAGTGATTGTGGGCTAACAACTTGCAGAAACTTTAATTTTATTCCCGAACCACGCAATGTCTCCACACCATTGATCCTTCTCCAATGAAATCTGACGGTCGTGACTTAATCTTTGCTTAATTTGACGACTAAAAATTTAACTCATTTGTTTTCTTGTATTTCAAGCCTGACATGGCATGCTCTGATTCATTGTCAACTATGTGAGAGCTTATTAATCTTTCAAAATATTTTTTGAACTTGGTCATCTCCTCTACACACACAAAGACTCGATGGACCTGCATCTTTCCATTAGTGGAAAAATAAAGACATGCATTTGAAACCCAAACCAGAACATGTGATCCTTTTTCAAGAAATCAAACAAAATGGTGCAAAGTAGGAAACGACAGACATGGTCATGATGTTGAATGAATTAAAAATGGAGGATAAGCTAAATAAGAAACCACAAGAGTCATAATTGATGGATGCATAGGGTAAAGGAGGAAAAAGGGCATGGGTGTAGACCTAGGTTACAACAAATGGAATAGGGATCTGTGAACAACACAACTAAGAACTAAATCTAGGATTCGATGTGTTCATATTTATACAAAAACATAAATTTCATGTTGTTGATTATTTGAAAGATTGGAGATTGGACAACTAAAGTTCTCATATGTGGATATTATAAAACACATACCTGATTCAATCCATCCAAATTTAAACTCGTGGAATTAAGTCCCCTATTTACTGGAGATTCATTTAACATATGACCAAACTGCAATTATTGACGATACAAACTCAATTACTTCTAAAGATACAATGATATCTATCTAGATCTAGAAATAAAAGTAAACTATCCTCAAATGCATAAAAAGTTTACTAACTATAACACATACCAATCTGATGTTCGGTTCATCATTATGGAAAAAAATTCATACTCCTTAAGATCTTCTACTGACATGGTATATATATCCTCATTTGTTTGTAAACAAAATTGGCTCAAGAATTGTCTTCTGCTCTCTGACGGTTCAAACCAACATCAACACCATAAAAAATCGATTCCAAATTTTCTCTGATTGCATTCCTAGCCTCCTTTCAAACCTATGATGTAGCTCACAACTCTGAATGTGAGGAAAATTCCCCTGTTGGACGAGATACTAAAGGTTGTGGAGGCCTATGCAAAGTTGCATTTCAATATGCCCCTTTCCGATCATATCTATGTCTTTTAAAAACCCCATAAAAATTGGATGGTGGGCTGGTACAATCAGGGTGCATGTCCATAAAAACATCTGCATAAAAGTGTCTAGCAAAGTAATGTGGAACCTACTCATTCAACAGAAACTTCCCATAGGCTGCCAAAAATATATTATAAAGATGTCATGTTATGTTGGGGTGTTTAAAATATTTTACCTTCAACATCTTTCTCTTTGGCTCCTTTTTGAAATTGAACATAGAAATTGCATCTTCTTTTGAAACTCTACTTTTTACTACATCACATTTATCAGGGCCCATCATCTTTGACTTTTGTCTCCTCATCAAATTGACAAAACTATCAGTTGTTGGCCCCATATTTTGATATGAATCCATAAAGTTCTGCAATTAATGCAAAACAATCTACAAGCTTTTCTTACTCTCTCAAGGGAGATGCATGCTCCTCAAATCATTTTCCAGCCTTCTTTGAAGACATGAGCATCGCTCGAGGGTCATTTCTTCAGTAATCCCTTCCCAAGGAAGCTCATCACCAACATCTGAGGGACAGGTGGACATAAACATGTAATCTTCTATTTATAGATAACACCCCCTAAATCCACCTTCACCCTCTTCACCAACAATGGAATATTCATGATACCCACTCTCTCTTTCATTATCTTCCCTCGCATCAAACTCATTTTCTACACATACACATTTTAAAGTAATTACAACATTTAACAACAACATAATTTAACATAAAAAAATAAAAAATAAAAAAATATATAAAACATATATGTATATATATATATATATATTAATCATAAACATAAATACATGAAAATACAAAATTACCAAACATTTTTTCTTTTCGTGATGTATTCCCTACATTCTTTGGTGTTGGAGTATTAATGTGGAACCTATCTAAGAAAGTTGTATCCATAGCACTATTTTGAGCACATTCTCGAGATGATCCATTCATAGATTCATTTGGTAATTTGATCCTTTGACTATATTGTCATTGATCACTCAGAGTATCATTCGAAGAAGGGGTTCCTATTCTTCCTTCATGGGATAGCCTAGAGCATTTGCGAGGAATTTTTGGAGACTGTTGTCTCGACATCTCGCCTCGATATCTATCCTTTGAAAATTCATGAATATGAAAGTTCATAAGTTATAGAAACATTAAATGGAAATATTAAAATTATAAAACAAGCATTTAAACATTTATAACAACTTCAAAGAATCAAATACATATATTGAAAAAACTATAACAACTATTTTTTTACTATGATGCTATATATAATGAACGTGAAAATATTTAAATATGAAAAAATGTAACATGTAGAAGATAATCTATATCTGTGTAACATGTGAAAATTTAAGGGAAAAAAATATAGCAAAATAAATATTCAGTTTAATTTCTAAACACTAGCTACTTGTATGTTACAATCAGCAAGACAATAAAACTTCTAATCCATAATCTAGTAGCCTAAAATCAATCATTGACAAAACATTTACTTAAAAATAAAACAAGAAACAATATTACCTGACATGTTGTTGTTATCCTCTTGGATATATGCTCCAAAAAATCTCCAAGGGATCATTGATCAAACCCTCGGGGCACATATCATCATGAGACTTTGAGAAAATTTCCAAGAATATATTTTAGGGTAAAATATCAAAAGACTAACCAACAACATACATAGGTGTCACCAGCAATAGAAGACGAAATCAACAACATATAGATGGTGGAATTAGCAAGGATATGAGGAGGGAGACACCAGAAAAAAAATGAGGAGGGAGACACCAGGAAGGAGAACCGGAATCCCAAAAAAACAACCAAGAAGAGATTTATGACAATATGGAAAATACCCTTAGGGGTCAGTGACAACAAGAGGTTGGAGATTTAAGCCCACAGTGGCTTAATACATGAAGAATAACTATCCGAGAGGGGTCACAACCACTCAATTAAATAATTTAAACAAATAATATTTTATAACATAAAATATTAATTCTTAAATCATAAAAATCAATAAGAAAAAAACAAGCCAAGGAGAGGGGATCCAAACACAAGGTGGCTAACTTTATTTAAGAAGAATCAAAGAACAAAACCAAAAAACCACACAACAATTAAGGGGGGTGTAACTCAAGAAATGGTGGTTTCAGGACAAAGTCAACAATTAAATTCTTCCAAAGTAAAGGTGTCTAACTTTCTTTAGGTATAAGCAAAGGACAAAACCAAAAATCCACACAACAATTAAGGGGGGCGTAACTAAAGAAAGGGTGATTTCAAGACAAAGTCAACAATTAAGTTCTTCTTTAATAGAAGAATTTCCACATGACTCTCATGATATTTACTTATAAGCTTTTATCATCCCAGCATATGAGGAAGATCAATGTGTGATCGTGCCCTTCTTAACTACTCCTAGGTCTCATGAACCATACTAGGAAAGAAGAGGTCCACACATTATCTCGACTTGGTACTTAACCAAGAAACAAAATAAACCAAAAACCAAAAACCCACACAACAATTAACTATATGAGTGATTTCTAGATTTTTCACAGATGAATATATAGAAAACTGAAAGTAAGAGA
Source organism: Picea mariana (assembly GCA_032191745.1). NCBI lineage: Eukaryota > Viridiplantae > Streptophyta > Pinopsida > Pinales > Pinaceae > Picea > Picea mariana. The sequence continues at coordinate 17,771 of JASDQU010686674.1, forward strand.
ATCATTTTGAAGTCATTCAAGTAATTAATACACAATATTGCACTTATTCGGGCTTGTCCATGTACATGGATAGGGCTGAATTCATCCCTATCAATCTCCTAAAATACAAACTGTTAATAGATAAAAAGTTACTTAACTAGGAAAGGGATATATTTACTTGAACCAGAGGCAATGAAATTGAGCCTGCCCCTGTACATGAACAAGGTCAAATTTGGCCCTGTCCCTGTATAGGGACAGGCTCGAATTCAACCCTGTCCATGTACAGGGAAAGGCTTGAATTTCGATGTACAGGGAAAGGCTTGAATTTCACCATGTCCATGTACAGGGAGAGGCCTGAATTTGGCCATGTCCCTGTACATGGACATGGTCAAATTCGGGCTTGTCCCTATACATGGACAGGGCTAAATTCGGGTCTGACATTGTAGAGGGACAAGCCCAAATTTGGCCTTGTCGATGTACAAGGACAGACCCGAATTCATTAAAGTATTGATGAAATTTTAAAACATAAAAATGAAATATTCTAACAATATTTGTTTATCGAGTTGTCTAATGTTTGGTGTTAGTTGATCCAAGGTGGTAGTAGACTCAGGCATATCATTTCCATGGTAGTTGGTGGATCCTATGTTTAAAATAAACATAAACGTCAATCTTTATAAACTTAAAGAATCTTATTTTAATATGTAGAATCAAATCATTGGAATCTTCTTTTTCGCAAAACTAAAATAAATTAGTTTAATATGAGTGTTTTGTTCATTCTTCTTAACAATAGCGATGTATAAGTTTAAGGTACAAGTGAAAATTAAATATATGGACAAGGTAGAATTTGGCCCTGTCCCTGTATAGGGACATTCTCGAATTACATGGATAGGGCACAATTAGGGATTCCCTAAGGTAAATTTAAGTCCAAGATTAAAAGGTTGATTAAATTGTTCAAGGACTCAAGTTAGGTTTGATTTGAAATATGGTTTATGTGTGTCCAATGAAGTATCTTTCAGATTAGAAATGAGGCACAAGTCTAATGTAGGATAGGCATGACCAATATACTTAAAATGTATCATATATGAATTTATGTGATGTGGAAAGTAAGTTACTTTCAGATTTGCAACGAAAGAATGAAGTTTAAGGAAAAGTAAAGTATGGAATTCAAATTTAAATGCTCAAATACAATCTGAAATATAATTTTTTTGCATCAAATATGAATGAAAAATGCATAAATTTATAAAGGAAATCAATAGAATTTATTATAAAATGCAATGTCTATGAAATGAGCTTAAAGTAAGATCTGGAAATTTGTTTTTCAGACTCAAACGTTATCTAGAAATGTAAATTTTTTACTTATATTCAGTGATATCAATTCATAAAATGTAAAACAGAAATCAAAATCAATTTCCAAAGTACAGAAAAACTAAGTAAATGAGTCTACTTGGATTGGAAAATGACGTTTTTTAGACTCAAAACAAATATAGAAATGAAATTTTCTACACTAAACTAATTCCTAAAGTAATTGAATGTTGAAAATGCACAAAATTACAAGCATAAATCTAAATTGTAATTTCCAGCATGCATTAAATTTAATTTAATCTAGTGTATGAAAACAATTGAAGGTCCTATATAACTATGCAAAGCTTCCATGTCCTTGTACATGGATAGGGTCGAATTCCGCCCTGTCCATGCACGGGGAGAGGTCTGAATTTGGGCATGTCCCTGTGCATGGACAAGGTCAAATTCGGGACTGTCCCTGTGCATGGATAGGGTTGAATTCGGCCCTATTCATGCACAGGGGCATGCCCAAATTCTACCATAGAAATAAAATGTTAAAACAAATGAATTAATTCCTTAATCATTAAAACATTTTAATGATTTAATAACAATACTTCTCAAGAATGAAAATCTACCCAAAATCTACCTCTGTAAGGACCACCAATTTGCGTATGCGTCACATGAAATCTTAAATTATATTAAACAAAACTACTCCAAAAGATATTATAATTTTCCCCCTTTTTAAAAAAATTATATTAAAGATACGGGAATACAATGGAATTTTGACCAACTTTTAAACTGTAGACAATAAAAATTCAAACTGTAATGATATAGATTTATATATACATATCAATGGATAGGGCCGAATACGGCCATGTCCATGTATAGGGACAAGCCCTAATTCGGGCTTGTTCCTGTACATGGACAGGGTCGTATTCGTCCCTGTCAATCTAGGAGATCAAATGCAACTATCGAGGGTGCTTCAATAAGATCAAATGCAGTTGATTCCAGGTCAATTGTTGTTTCCACCTTGAATGAAACTAAAACTGCTTCTTAAGCTGTGGGACCCTCTAATTTGTGGATTGGGAATGGCATACTATGTTTGACAACTTCACCCAATAAAATGAACTTATGTAATGTAGGTAAGGTACAAAAGAAAGGCTCTTCCCCTCAAATGGTATCCTAAATCTGAATCGAGACAGGGATATATGTTTGTGGATCTCTGCTGGAATAGATGGTGGATATTTTGTTTCTCAAGGGACCCTCTCCAAATAACATTATGAACTTAAACTATCATGGACAAGGCCGAATGGCCGAATTCAGGCATGTCCATGCACAGAGACAAGCCCAAATTCTACCATAGAAATAAAATGTTAAAACAAATGAATCAATTCCTTAATCATTAAAACATTTTAATCATTTAATAAAAATACTTCTGAGGAATGAAAATATAGCTCAAATCTATCTCTGTAAGGACCACTAATTTGAGTATGAATCACATGAAACATTAAATTATATTAAACAAAACTAATCAAAATGATATTATAATTTTTTCCCTCTTTTAAAAAAAATTATATTAAAAATATGGGAATACAATGGAATTTTGACCAACTTTTAAACTGTAAACCATAAATGTTAAAACTCTAATGATATATATTTAAATATACATATCAATGGACAGGGTTGTGTTCAGCCTTGTCAACCTCCTCCTAAGCTTTATAGGGCCGTATTTGTCCTTGTCAACCTCCTAAAAAACTGTAAAACAAACTATTTTTTTTTTAAATTGGACATGGATATATTTACCTGGACCAGTGGCAAGGAATAGATGCAAAAACCGCCAGCAGCAACTTCCCATAGCAACTTCCCACAACTACAAATGACAACACTAACCACCAACAACAACGTCCACCTGCAACTACGTCCACCAGCACTAACCACCAATGACAACGCCCGCACCAACCTATCAACCAATCTACATCTACAGTTTGGGAAAATTGTGAATGGGGTGATGTGGGGGTAATATATAAAAGTTTTTTCAGGAAAAAAATATTTTCAGTCAGCTGAAAAATCTTTTTAGCCAAAAGACCCTTTCAACCAAAAAGTTTTACCAAGAAAAAAAATATGTCCATCTAATATGGTACATGACATTCAAGGACATCGTCCTGGTACTATTTGATTTGACGTCCAAATGTTTGGCCAAAAATAATTTCGACCGAAAAGATGTGGATTTTGGGTGAAAGAAGTATTAGTTCGACCTGAACAATGTTAGTAGGAATTTTGGAAACCCTATTCTCACAAAAGTGTTACCCAACTTCATGATTTCACCCTTAATTATCTTATAAGATAATCACTCCAAAATTGTGATTAAGTTAATTATTTGGGTAAGTGAAATGTGTTTGTGGGGGTAATTATTTTGTGGAGGATAATTATCCCTAATTAGGTTTAAGTAATTAAATACCAAAAAGTGGTATTTTAAGTAAGTATCAATTAAGAATTCTAATCAGTTTATAGGAGAGGGACAAATGTCAATCTGTTGTCGAGCGAGCCTATGCACCCTATTATGGCATGGTGAGTCATGATGGGTCCATGTGTCAAGTGGACGCTGAGAAATATGTCACGTCAAGAGATAGGTTCACTTCGAAAACAGTGACCGAGGTGGCAGACGATATTTAATCTCAATCGTAGTTTGGAGCAATCACAAAAGTATCCTCACCGTCTATTGGAGAAGGAATATTCTGAATAGCTTGGTAAGATGGTGTGAAAGTATCATGAATGTAAGGGTTCCAATCATAAATATATATTTTTAATCAATGCATGGAAACAATCTGATGACATATGTTGATTTGTGGAAGAGTGGTCATATTAGTCCTATCAACATCGAGGAGGAATATCCCTTGATATGTTGAATTTGGAGTGACGAAGGTCCACGAGTTGTGTGAATGTTGAAAAAATGGAATTGAAGAAGAATATTCTTTGATACCATGTTTTTGGTGTGGAGAGACTTCATGTGTTGCATAAATTTTAAATGGGTGACATTGAAGGAGAATATTCCTCGATGATATTTTCTATTAAGCATAAAAAGTGAGTAGACTGGTAGAAAGTCGAATGCCAGTGACCGTTGGATCTACATGGATAAAATCCCACAAACACTATTTAGGTTGGTGACACATCGATGTTATGGTTAGTCATGTCAGATGAATCAAGTGATGGGGTGCCACATGGAGGCCGCATGGTAGTAAGTGGTCTTGAACCAATGCAAGTCTAAGGAAATTTTAGGGAGCTGTAACTCTTAACCCAAATCTTACTTCTTAGCATGACTATGGTCATTGGACATCTCTTGATGAACTGAGTATGAAGGTAACCACTATATGAGAGTTGAGATGATTAAGGAAAAGAAAATATTTAATACCCCATCCCTTTAAAAATGGACCTAGGGGGTTCGGTGTGTGACACTAGGACATATAATTATTGTTGGTGTCTAAAGATGTCCTAAAAACAACCTTAGTTTAACATTAATTTATCAACCCAAGGATGTGTCTTTTATCTCAAGAATATCAGCAAAATCTATGCATATAGCTTATAGAGGCTAAAATCATGTAGTCAAAGAAGACCTGAGTTTATCAACAATCAAGTTCCTCAAATGTTCACTTAAAGATTCTAAGCATTAACGAAATTGAAATTTGGTTACCAACATTTAATAAAAGGAATTTAACTTAATCTTTCTAACTAAAAAGAAGGAATTGAATCTAAGAAAAGACTTGTGAAATTAACTGTCAAACATTACTGGAAAGGAAATAGCATTTAGAAGCAATTTACTTTATCTATGGAAAGAAACAACAATTGTAATTTAATTGAAACATGTAGTAAATCTAGCTTTACTGAAAAGAGCAACAACTATAACTTTAACGGAAAGGAACAACAATCGTAAACTAATTGAAAGGAATGACAATTGTAAACTAATTGAAAGGAACATCAATTGCAAACTAATTTGAAAGGAACAACACTAGCGAATCTAAATGAATAAAATAACACATCTAAAAATATGAGGAACTGTCAAGTAGTAAACCACAACAATAGAGATTTGAGCAGTGATCATTAATACTTGAAAGAAATATCTACCCTTGATATGAAAATAGCATACTAGCACACTTAAGCATTCATTTTAACTATTGCAAAAGAAACTTAAATAAGAAAACAAAGATAAAACTGATCCAATTACAGATCGAAAAATAACTCCTTCAGACTGGGTTCTTGGTCCTCAGAAGCATTGCTACTGGAAACTCAGTATATCAGAATGGTAAAAATTCCCAAATCCTTTATTGATTCCATAGTTGGTATAACATTTTACAAAAACTGTTTTTGCAGAGTAATTCTAAAATATGAATACTTTAGATATAATTCTCTTTTTTTTTCCTCCTTTTCTTCAGATCTATTACCTTCTATATATATTACAATAATCTAGGACAATTAATCCATCCTGAGGATCGAAAGATCCTCAGGATTGATTTTCTATTATAAAATTACAATATAGAAAACTCAATCATCTTCAACTACTTTGCGCCAAAAAGTCCTCAACCTCCAATAGCTTGTGCATCTTTGAGATCTCCTTTACTATCTCGGGTTTGACAATATTTAACAAATCATGTAACAAAATTAAACAATTCCAATTGTATTTTAGAATATTGTTCAATATAATTTCAATAGTGATGATAGGAGACATATTAACTATTTCCTATCTTATTTATTCCTAAGTAATTGAAAAGTCAATCAAGATTACATCATGAACTGTAGAAATAATGGAGATATTTGTACCTTTTCCAAAACCCAACATACCCCCCAGCTTACCTTCTTGCATGTCCTCATGCAAGAAAATATTTTACATGTAAAGCAGTAATGATGTAAGGTGGAAAGGTTGGTTCACCAGGCCTCCTGAATCCATTACTTCTTTTGAGCTCTCCAAAAGAAGCATCCTCCCTTTTCTTGTTAATTTGATAATATTTTGGTAACTTTATGGAGGGAACCAAATGATAGGGGGATTATATCTGCACCCAATCCAAGCAGATCCTTCCTCTTGGAACAGTCTAGAATACCTTTCTATTATGAAGGTAGCTGAAAAAAAATTCATGTACCCAAAGGGTTCCCTACTTTTTACTTCACTAGAAGATGCATCCCATCTCATTTTAGAAGCAGCAAGAGTTTCTTCCTTAAGCTCTCTAAAACATGTGATACCTGAATGTCTAACCTATAGATGGATAGGGGCTAAGGAGTCTACGACCCCACCCTCTTTTCATAAAGGTTTTATGTCGCATAATGGCTGGACAGGACTTTGGAGGCTCTCCTCTGACCCATAGATCTAGCCTAGTTTCCCTCTTTAGGAAGGTTTTGTGAGCTTTACCCCATCTAACTTGGTTCTGAGTAAATGACAGAAATGCGTAAAACTGTATGTCACCTATGAATGGGCCAGGGTTATCTTTCCTTTCTTCTTCTAGAATGAAATTATGAAAGTATAACTCACTCAGAAGGTATTGTACCTTTTCATCCTTCTCTCTAAAACATGAAATAAACTCAAGTACAGTGGAAAATGTAATGGGTTTACCTTCTCTGATGGCCTTCACTCTCAATAATAGATAGTGTTCCAGCAGGAATAAAGTGTAATTGGTGGCACGTGATCTGCAATTGATGGCATCAAAGTAGACATCATAGATTTCTTTGATTTTCTCCAAAGCTTTTTCCAATTAGGTTTGTACCTTCTTTACCTTCCCTTGGGCTCTAGTGAGCTTAGCATAGGTCTCACTCTCTGTTGCTTCCATGTCTCTCATTTGTTTAACAATCTTTTGATGTTCAACTCTAGTGACCATCTCATCTTGGTGTTGAGCCAATGCTTGTTGGGATTGTGTAAGATCTTCCTTTAGCTTATCAATGGTGGCACCTTGTGCTTGAGATTGGGATGCTTGGTATTCTTCCATAGCACCCATATCCTCCCTAGATTGAGTTAATTCTTGTTGGGCATGTGTAAGCTCTGCTTCCAGTCTATCCATAATAACACTCTACTTCTAGGACTGGAGTGCCTAATGCTCTGCCATAGTCAGTAATTCATTTCTGTTTTGAATCAGGTTTTGTTGAGACTGCATCAATTCTTTCTCTAATCTCCTAATGGTAGCTTTTTTCTCAAGGATTTTAGTTGTTTCCTCTAAGACTGGGGTATTTGTCTGCATCTCAGAATCAATTGTTTCTGTAGCTATCATCATTTTCTGTGTTTGTAAGGGAATTACTTCCTCATTTTGAGCTATTGACTCTTCTACTACTATTTCTTCAAGGTCTATCCGTATCCCTATAAAGTTTGTAGTGACTTATTCTTTAGGAAGAGGGTTTCTTCCTTGCACTCTGGCACTTTTTCTTTTCTTTCTTCTATGGGCCTTATCTGCTTGTTCTAGCTGCATCCTCAATTCTTTAATAATTTCCCTTAGTTTGCCCACCTTCTGCTTTAATACTTCATCCTTCTTATCTTTCTTCTTCAACAATTTATTTTCCTTTTTTAGCTTTCTAATTCTCTTATGGTTCTTGTCTGATTTTTGTTTGTGAGGGGGCTCAAGGTATTCTTCATTCTAGTCAGCAGATAGTTGTTCTTCTATTTTCTCCAAATATTATGTCTGTTTAGGTGGGCTTCGTTCCTTAAGATGAGGTTCTTCCTGTGCTACATATTTTGAAAATGACATTTCAAAATCAAGGAAATTTTCGGCAGGTTTTGAAGAACAAGCCTCCGCTTGGTATTCTTTTGATCTAATTTTGTCCCTGTCAATCAAAGTTCCCAAACTCCCTAAAACCTGAGGAATTTCTACTTCATAATTTTTCAAAAAAAATTCTGTCAGGTGCTCTGATTCAGGCTGGGTGTCTTCCTGATTATTGTTTTGTTCCGATTTCTTTATTTCTTGAACATTTTCCCATAGGGATTGATCTGTAACATCCTGAATTTCCTTATTCATTTCCTGAATTTGTTCAGGGTTTCCTGTTTGTCTGCTTCTCCTTCTTTTCTCAAAGGCGGATTTAGGAGCAAAAATTGCTCTTTTCCTCTTTTTCGTTAAAGCCTGTGTTTTTGAAGTCTGATCTTCTAAAATTTGGGCAGCATCTATCTCAATTCCGGGTTGGGGAGGTGTAATGTCTAATTGGGCAGTGACCTCCTCTCTCTGTGTCTCTTCGATTCCCTGTGGTGGATCCTCATGACATAATTCAGGTTGTACAAGTCTATTGGTCTCAATGAGATTATCCCAGGTCACTTGAGTTTGACTTAATGCCTTTTTTACTATCAATTTAACTAATCCATGGTGACTGATAACAATAACAAGATCCTTGGACTTCTGTGTTCTTAAGGCAACTTCATGTAACATGGCATTCAGAAAAAAGGTAGATTGATCACTAACCTTTGTTTGAGTGCCGCCAACAATTTGAGGTGATGTGGTCAAATTATGTCGTACTGCCCATCACAGGTATTATATCTCTGAATTGCTCCAGCTAGTTATTTCCATTGTTCACTAAGGGCATTGGGATTAAGTCCCTTCCCCTTCTTGTCCAATTCTTCTCCAGGCTCTACAAACGTTTCTACGGCTTCCTTAAGCGTTGTATACCTTCCTGTCCAGTAAATGACCATGTTAGGGAGGCCTGTGGCTTCAGCGATGATTTCCTAAGTAACTAGAATTTGTATGCCTCAGACTATGGAGTTTTATTCCTGCAGATTCTTAAAGAATTCAAGCGCGATGTTCGTATTATATCCTTGCAACCAGTTAAGATATTTCGTCCACCCCGGATGCTATAAGATTTCTCTTGCCTGTTCTATAATCTTTAACAATTTTGGCTCCCTGCGCACACTTATGCCACCCATTTTTCTGAGAAAATGGAAATGACTGGCGTTCTTGGTTGCAGATTTGGTTAAACCAGCATGGAGAAAATATTACCAAAAATAGAAAATATCAGAGAACAACAAGTGTTTTGCATGTTTCATTTATTACAATTAGTACTACTTTATCGAGAAGTGTGCCGAGGGTCCACTCCCCTCTTTAATGTAGAGGTCTACCTCGACCGTCAGTGTAGGGGAATGTAATGAGTGTAGGTATTTTCGATGAGAGATAATGATTCCACTGTCGCCGCCAATGGGGATCAATCATTAATTTTCAAACAACATATTTTAACGGTAATCATTAAACATTAGTCCTCTTTCATGGAAAAAAAAAATGAATTTAATATACCTATACTCAAAAAAATGCTTTAAGGATACATACGCCGAATAAATTAAATTTGTTCATCTAAAATAATATCCCACAATCATAATGCTTTTACTTTTCCTGTTTTATTGAATACAACCGAAATGATAGCCTTGTTATTGAGTGAAGGAAATCTAGAGACACCCAAAAACTTGATGTTTAAAGTAAACCTCCATACCACATGCACAACCACTACTGCTAGCATGCATCCATAGCCTCGACAGGGTTTCCTTTTAACCCTTCGATGAGACTGTATCCTTAATAAATATTTGAATTGCCTTTTCCAAAAAGACCACTATCCTGGTTTGGTAGCCAGATGGTGATAATTACACTCACTAGATTGTAACTTAAGTGAACAAGCCAGCTCATGATGAGACCCCTTTTCCTTTGATGAGAAAATGTCAAAGGCCATTTCCCTAGTGTGGTAGCCATAATGTGAATGTCACTTATGTTATTATCCTATGATCGTGGTAGGTTGGCTTGTGATGATACCCCCTATTCTTTGTGGGAAAAGTTTTATTAGTATATTTATTATATATATATATATATATATATATTGTTTTTTTTTTTTTGTTTTTCTGGATCTATTAACGGGGGCTCATCTACTCCTTAAGAGTAAGCGATGGCGTAAATAAGTGTAAGGATTCCAAGTAAAAGTGTGGCTAAGACTCCTTATTATAATATTAAGAAAAAATATCATTCAAGTGTATTTGTATGTATAAGGGAAAAAGAAAAAAACTATGGTGGTTACAGGTTATGAACAAGGTTTAAGATATTTCGAAGAAAGTAATACAAAAAAAAAAATTGATAAGGTATGGGAGATAGTCCAAAAAATAATGACAAATCGTTGTGATGATAATCAGAAATAATGCTGGTGAAAATTATTTAGTGAAATTCATAGCCCAAAGGGATGGGTTGGCGTTTTTTCAACAATGTAGGGAAGGAACAGTGAAATGAACAACAGACGTGCAAAAAGGAACAACAAGTGTTCAAAAGGAACAACAGGTGTGCAAAAGGAACAAGAAGTGTTCAAAAGGAACAGCAGGCGCACAAAAGGAAAACCAAGTGTTCAAAAGGAATAGCAGGTGTGAAAAAGGAACAACAAGTGTTCAAAAGGAACAACAGGCATGCAAAAGGAACAACAAGTGTTCAAAAGGAACAACAGGAACACAAAAGGAACAACAACTATTCAAAAGGAATAGAAGGCAAGCAAAAGAAACAATAGGCATGAAAAAGGAACAACAAGTGTTCAAAAGGAACAGCAGGCGCGCAAAAGGAACAACATGCACGCAAAAGGAACAAGTGTTCGATATTTTCTTGTTTACTACTGCAAAAAAATGGTGGAATTTCCATGAAAGACAAGGTCTCTATGACAAGATAAAGCAAGAGTGATGAACATAAACGAGTGTTTATTGTGTTCATTATGATTTTCTCAAGTGGCTTTCAAAAAAAAAAAGGGAACTAATAACACGAAAAGTTCTACAAGAAATCTATATACAGTATGTACAGTATCAACATAATGTATCATTTATGGAGTTAGAGTGGTTAGGTTACCTTCCCAGCCAACTTAAACCTGAATGGTAGGGTCCTTACTTACTTCCTGGTAGAAGGATTCTTTTGAGGGCGGTTGATGATAAAGTCATAGCCGGTGTCCATTGACCAAAAATGGAGATCCAGACCCATCGATGGTGCTTAAAGTGACCATAACATTTTCATGGACTTTATTAATTTCATATGGTCCCAGCCACCATGTCTTTAATTTTCTCAGGAAATCGTGAAATCTGGAATCATAGAGAAGCGTCCAATCACCCTTCTTGAATGATTTCTTCTTGATATGTTTATCATGCAAGGTTGTTCTCTGTTGTTGAATAATGAATGTGCATTCCACAATAGATGGGCATGCTTCATCCAACTCATTGAGTTGTTGAAGGCATTGTTTATGTGCTTCTGTTAGATCCAACCCCATTTCCTGGGCCATCCATAGGGTCTTGATCTCAAAATCAATTGGGAAGATGGGTTCTTTACCATAAACTAAGTGATAAGGAGAGTAGCCAGTAGTGTTATTCCATGTCGTACGATAAGCCCATAAGGCATGTGGGAGCTCAGTAGCCCAATTCTATAGATTTGCTAAGACAGTCTTTGTTAGGATTGCCTCCATGACCTTATTGGAGCTTTCTACTTTCTCATTTGCTTGTGGGTGGTATGGAGAAGTACCTTTGTGCTTAATATGGTAATTTTCCAAGATGGTGGTAATTCTATGGGCCATAAATTATGACCCCCCATCAGTGATTACCTCTTTGGGTAGTCCATAGCATACAAATAATTTGAAAATGAATTTAGTGACTACTTCTTATGTTTCATTTGGTAAGGCTTTTGCCTCTACCCATTTGGTCATGTAGTCTGTCGCAACGAGGATATAGGATTTATGATTTGACTTTGGATTGAAAGGGATAATGAAGTCTAGTGCCCATATTTCAAATGGTTCTGTGACTACTTGTTCTTTCAGGAGAATTTCATCAACTCACCCTGGTTTTCCCATTCACTGACAATTGTCGTAGGTCTGAACATATTTATTTGCATCTATGAATATTGAGGGCCAATAATATCCCATCTGTAGAATTTTATGTCCAGTCCTGTAGTCTGCAAAATACCCACCACAGGGCTCATCATGTCCTGCTTTTAGTATATCATAGATTTCGTCATCGCGTACACATCTGTGGATCTGGAGATCAACACCTGTGTGGAAGAGATATCCACTAATCCAAGTAAATCATGCACTATGTTGGACAATCCATTTTCTCTCCCATGATGATAGATGTGCCGGTAATTTCCCCACTACCAGATAATTTTCCACATCAACATACCAAGGTGGTTTTGTGGCGACAAAAAAGAGATGCTCCTGTTAAGGAGTCATCTGTTTTGGGTATGCAACATAGGAATTTTGCGACAAGATTTTCTCTCCCAGGTCTATCGTTGATGGTGATGTCAAATTCCTGCAATAATAGTAACCATCGAATGACCTGTCCATTAGTAATCAATTTATTATCTAGATATCTAATAGAAGAATGATCAGTATACAGAATAACTGGATAGCCTGTTATATAATGACAAAATTTATTGATACCATGTATAACAACTAAGAATTCCTTTTCTGTTACTGTATAATTAAGTTCGGATGAAGTGAGATTCTTGCTAATAAAATAAATTGTGTAGGGTTTCTTGTCTTCTTCCTATCCGAGGACAGCGCCTATGGCAGTATCTGATGCATCATTGGAGATATGAAATGGTATTTCCCAATTTGGTCCCCTTAGTACTAGTGTTGTTGAGATCAGGTTTTTGAGTTCTGCAAATGCCACAACACACTTGTCAGACCACTACAAATATACATTAACCGTCAGAGCGTGTAAAGGTCCAGTAGTTCTTGAAAAAATCTCCATAAATTTGCGATAGTATCCTGAAGCACCAAGGAAACTACGTACCTCAGTTTGTGTGTGTGGTGTAGGTCGATTAAGGATTACCTCTATTTTTTTTGGGTCTACTCTAATTCCATCTACATAAATATAATGTCCTAATACTACACCTTTCATCATCATCATGTGGCATTTTTCATGACTTAAACATAACCTGGTAGCAATGTATCGTTCTAGTACTTTTTCCAAGTTATTTAGTGCTTGATCGAAGTCGTCGCCATAAGGAGTGAAAGCATCCATATAAACTTCAATCCCTTCACTGATCAGATTGTTGAATATGCTCAATATGGCCCTTTGGAAGGTAGTTGGAGCATTACAAATTCCAAAGGGTAATACCCTATATGCAAAGGTACCCCAGGGGCATTTGAATGTAGTTTTGTCTTAATCTTCTGGGGCAATCTGGATCTGATTATAGCCATTGAATCCATCTAGGAAAGAAAATAATTTCTTCCCTGCCAAAGTATCCAAGACCTGATCAATGAAAGGTAAGCGGAAGTGGTCCTTTTCATGAGTGGCTTCGTTCAGTTCCCTATAGTCGACATAGATTCGCCATTTCCCATTTTTCTTGGGGACGATCACTAATGGGGAAACCCACCGACTATCTGAGATAGAATATATAAAATCCACATCCAACAGCTTTTGTAGTTCTTCTTTGACGATGTCCCTGAGATGGGGTTTCAGTCTTCTTTGTGGATGTCTTATAGGTCAGGCATATTTTTCAATGTAAATGTGGTGTTTGCAGAGTTGCGGATCAATACCTTTCATATCATAATACTCCCAAGCAAAAGCTTGCTGGTATTTGGAAAGGACTTGGATTAGATTTTATTTTTGTTGCTCATCTAAATTGGCATTGATGTTCAGAGAATTTCCTGGTGTGATCTTGATAGATTTTTTGTTATGAACAATGGTGGTCGAGATTTGTTGTTCCATTAAATCTTTCAACGAGTCTCCCTGTGCTTCACAATATAGGACATCCCAGAGCATATGGCATGTGGGATTTCTCATGACAGCGGGGTCATTAATAAATCCACTAATTACATCATCCTCAAGTTGGTCCTTAAGTATGAGAGTTTCTTCCAGCATGAGAGGTGCTCGTAAATCCTTTTCTGGATATCGTGGCGGTGATAATTGTGGATATTTGAAAGTCGGGCTTAGCTTCGCTGGCGGATATAAGATTAATTTTTTTGTGACACCTCCTCTAGTAATTGTCATATTCCCTGTGCGACATACTATATAGGCATCTATTGTTGCGAGCCAAGGTCTATCGAGTATTAATGGATGCCCTTCAATTCCACTTCTTGGGTTGATGATGAGGAAATATGTTGGATATTCCCAAGAGTCTACTGAGATTTCTATATCATGAAATGTGCCGACTGGTCTAACCATTGATCAATCAGCCAATTATAACATAATCGGGGTGGGTTAGAAAGAGTCAAAACCCAATATTTTACAGGTTTCCATGGTCAGGATGTTGATGGCTGCCCCCAAATCAACTAGTGTATTTGGGAAGGAACAACCCTGGATATGAACTGTTACTATGGGGTTCCTTGGATCTGCATATTTTTCTGGTTCTTGTCTACCTATAATTAGATCAGACAAGGATCCTACTACACAGACTGTTGATGATGAATTCTTGATTTTCCTGACAGGCCTCCTTCCACATAGTTCATTGATTGTCTTGGCATAGATTAGAATGTCTTATAGAGCCTGCAGGAGTAGGATTTTAATATATAAATTCTTAAGTTCCCCTACAATGTCAAATTTAGGATACACAAAGGTTTTGTGATCATCAATCTTTCGGGGAACGGGGGAGGAGTTGTATCCTTATCAGGATCCTATGGCTGGACTGTGTTTCCTCATGGATCTATTTCTTTGGTTATATGCACATTCGAGGGTGTTATTGCTAGTTGTTTATCTTTTTCCTCCTCCTCATTCTTAATGGCATTATGTTTGTCAGGAGAGACTATATGCCCTGACCTCAACCTCAGTTCATTACATCCTACTGAGTTTATTTCTCCCTCTTCATTTTCCATAATATGGACTAGCTGAGTCAGTCTATTATTGGGGTTTGGGTGGGGTTGGGCTAGTAATTGAGGGCGTAATTGCAGTTGAGGGTTTTGGGGCAGTTGGAGTGGAGCTTGCAATGTGGGTTGGGTCTGAGGGGCCATCCCCATGGGTTGATTGTTTATCCCCATGGGGCATTTCCAATTTGGGTTTTGGGTAGTCATATTGGTCCACTACGAAGGATAGGGGTTGTTATTTGAGTTTTGCTAGGGTGGGGTGAGATATTGTGTGTTAGGCCAAGTGGAACTTGCAGTTGGTTGATTCTGCCAACTGGGATTTGTAGCGGGCTGGTTTGGCCAAGTGGGGTTTGCAGGTGGGTATTTTTGGGGCTGCTAGTTCTGATTGGTAAATGACTGGCCTTGCCATGCATTACCAGAATTTTACTGTTGATTATACTGTCCAGAGAAGAAGGAGGAAGGGTCTTGTAGTGTATTTGGAGGTCGGTTCTGCCATTGACGACATTGAGACATCATATATAATGACTATGTTTCTTCTTCCGCTTCTATAAATATAGCTTTCAGTCCAGGGAGTGATGGGCATTGCTCCGTGTCGTGATCCTTGGAACAGATAGTGCAAACCTGAACCACATCTAAAGGGAAATCCCTTGGGCCATGTTTTCTTCTACATCTATGGAAAAATATGGCCAAAGTCTATTCTCCTTTTGTTTTCTGTTTAGCCTGGTATACATCCAATTGTGTAGTCAGAGTGCTCAAAATATTTGTTTTGAAATTTTCTAATAGATTACCAACTTCAACTCGCATGATAGCCCCTCTTGTAGTATTGTTACTTCTGGTGAGGGAAGTCTGCATTCCTGATCTGGTCCGTGTGCTTCCTCGTGAGCACCTGATACACAATTGAATGATGTTATCATAAGTTTCTTGATAAATGTCACCCTTTCCCATTAGATTCAATGTTTCTACCCATTCATATTACATACCCTTAATCAGAGTTTCCTTAAGTACTTCACCTGGTAATGCACCATAAGGTGATCTTTGTAAATTATACTGAAATCTATCGACATATTCTTCTAATGATTCATTTTCTTTTGTAATCATTTGAAATATTTCATCTTTTAAGTCCTTGGTTCTACAATAATCCTGATATTTTGTCAAGAAGGTCTCTTTCATCTCATCCCATGATTTTATAGTTCTGCCCCCTAATCCCATAAACCAGCGTAGAGCTACTCCCTTGAGAGTGGAGCGGAACAATTTTAGTTTTTGGGGTTCATAGCTGTAATCATACCCTCTACATAGGACATCAAATTCAAATAATAATGCGTCTGGGTCTTCTGAGATCAATCCATGAAAGGTTGGCAGATTTTGTAGAGGAATTGTCTTCATGGGGGCATTGGCAATTGGATCAACTATCGGATATTCCAATGTGGAAGTATGGGGACGTTGTTGATTTGGTTGTGCCATTTGATAAAAAATGTTCCAGAAATCTTCAGGTATTTCTTGATCTGAGTATTTTATTCGAGGTGTTTGATTATATAACCCTCTAGGGGATTTGATTGCACTCCCTGTATCTGGGATTTCAGGTTTTCCTTCTTATTTCTCAGGAGATTCAGGATCAGGGGGTGGTGATGGATCTGCCTTGGCAACCCCACTGGTTTCTCCTTCTCCTTCCTCCAAATTACGAGAATTTACCTCTTCCAAAGGGGTGAGAGGTGGAAGATTTGTGCTCTGAAATCTTTGCTCAGTCCCTTTAGTTTTGCTGTGAATATCAATGTGGGTTGTAGTTGGTGAGACTTTTTCCTGAGGGATTCGGGTAGATCCTTTCCTAGGTCCAACCAAATCTTGATATTCATCTTTTTGGATAATGTCATCTATGAAATTGCTTCTCCCAGAGAGCACTGGGCCCTAGGCTTTCGTAATTTTTGGTGGGGGTTTTGGTTTTTCAAGATCTTTCTTCTTAGTCATACACACTTCACGCAAAAAAAATCAAGAAATAAAAACACCTATGCAACCTCTTAATGCATCAGCTGGAGGTAGGTGTTGGCATAAGCATCTTACGTATTACCTGCATAGGTTCTTACCTTCTATCTTCAATACCTCGTCCTCCAAAGACACAATTTATGCTACCTTTGACATTATCCTCGGCAACGGCGCCAAAATGTTGGTGTCCAAAGATGTCTTAAAAACAACCTTAGTTTAACATTAATTTATCAACCTGAGGATGCATCTTTTATCTCAAGAATATCGACAAAATCTATGCAGATAGATTATAGAGGCTAAAATCGTGTAGTTAGAGAAGATCTGAGTTTATCAACAATCAAGTTCCTCAAATGTTCACTTAAATATTCTAAGCATTAACGAAATTGAAATATGATTACCAACATGTAATAAAAGGAATTTAACTTAATCTTTCTAACTAAAAAGCAGGAATTGAATCTAAGAAAAGACTTGAGAAATTAGATTTCAAACATTACTGGAAAGGAAATAGGATTTAGAAGCAATTTACTCTATCTATGGAAAGAAACAACAATTGTAATTTAATTGAAAGATGTAGTAAATCTAGCTTTACTAAAAATAACAACAACTATAACTTTAACGGAAAGGAACATCAATAGTAAACTAATTGAAAGGAACAACAATTGTAAACTAATTGAAAGGAACAACAATTGCAAACTAATTTGAAAGGAACAACACTAGGGAATCTAAATGAATAAAATAGCGCATCTGAAAATATGAGGAACTGTCAAGTAGTAAACCACGGAAATAGATATTTGAGAAACACTCATTAATACTTGAAAGAAATATCTACCCTTGATATGAAAATAGCATACTAACACACTTAAGCATTCACTTTAACTATTGCAAAAGAAACTTAAATCAGAAAACATAGATAAAGCTGATACAATTACGGATCGAACAGTAACTCCTTCAGAATGGGCCCTTGGTCCTCAGAAGAACTGCTACTGGAAACTCAATATATCGGAATGGTAAAAATGCTCAAAGCCTTTATTGATTCCATAACTGGTATAACATTTTACAAAAACTGTTTTTGCAGAGTAATTCTAAAATCTGAATACTTTAGATATAATTCTCTTTTTTTTTCCTCCTGTTCTTCGGATCTATTACCTTCTATATATATTACAATAATCTGGGACAATTAAGCCATCCCGAGGATCGAAATATCCTCAGGATTTCTTTTCTATTATAAAATTACAACATAGAAAACTCAATCATCTTCAACTGCTTTACGCCAAAAAGTCCTCAACCTCCAATAGTTTGCGCATATTTGAGATCTCCTTTACTATCTCGGGTTTGACAATATTTAACAAATCCTGTAACAAAATTAAACAATTCCAATCGTATTTTAGAATCTTATTCAATATAATTTCAATAGTGATGATAGGCGACATATTAACTATTTCCTATCTTATTTATTCCTAATTAATTGAAAAGTCAATCAAGATTACATCATGAACTGTAGAAATAAGGGAGATATCCGTACCTTTTCCACAACCCAACAATTATTACCCAAGGTATTTGTCATCTAACCTTGGAAATAGAGATATCAAATTTTGTAGGAACCTGTGATGATATTTTGTATCTCTCTATTCTATAATATCTATTTGGAATTTCTTCTTGTTTTTTGGGGGGTTAAGAGCGGGTTGGATATAATATATATAGAACATGAATTTTACTTCCAATGATTTTTTGTTAGTAGGAAAAGGATTTAATGACAATTTGTCACCAACTGACCTCTTCTTTATAGTGAAATAGTCAATATTGTTTCTATAAATGTACTCTTTAATTGGAGAATTATTATTGTGATGTATCCCTTAGTGTCTATTATCCTTCCAAATGAAATAAAAATCTATTCCATTATAAGGACCTTGACTCCTTTTGGAAATTTGACATTTGTGAGGAATGCATTATGTACTTTGAATATGGCTTTGCCACTTCCTATAATAACATACATTTTTGAGAGACTTATTACTCATTTAACTTTACACATTTGACTAGTTTGTGTGGAGTGATTTCATCAATAAAGTACATGTTATGATTTAGTTGGATAGTGTAGTATGCTTTCATATCCAAATCACATATGAATTGGGATGTACATGCTCTATTCCAATCTAGGTGAGCTACATCAACATATTGACTAAGTGTTCTCTAACTAATTCATAGGGAAATAAAGGGTTAATTATGAATTCTAGTTGTGATATTTGTATGTATTTATAATCCTTTACAAACCACCTGTGTAAATATTTCCCTTTTTTGAATAGGAAAAATATAGGGGTTATTATAGAACCAATAGTAAAAACGTCTACTTTTGACTATTTTACAACATACATGAATAGGGATTTGGAAGTAGTTTTGTCATATATTTATTTGGTGAAGGTTTTAGGGAATGTAAATCTATCTTGGTTAGCAATGGTGGGAATTTTTGCTTTGTGCAATATAAGGATGTGATCTAATTGAGAGGAATAGGTGGTGCATGGAACAAAAGTGTTATTGTAACACCCTGTTTCCCCCAGCTTGTAAATATAACTGGACTGGCCAAGAACTATGGAAAACTCATAAATGTGAATATGTGATGTAAATGGACCTTGAGGAAGAGGTCAATGAATGTGAATAAGATTTTGAATTTATTGCAGGACTACTGAGAGGGGATGTGCAGAAAAAGAGACCATGATGGTAGTGGAAGGTACCTGAAAAGGTGGCATTAACTTCCACCAAGAATTAAATACCATATTTGGACTCCATTGGCCTGGAGAACCAAAAGCGGCTCGTTGGCCCTGAAATTTAATGCCTCACAGGCTGGTAGGTAGGTGGCTTGATGAGGGATGGGATGGTGAACCACCCATCCATAGAGCCGTCAGGCCTGATCGGTGCGAGGGTAATTGTGACACATGCAACCTTGCGAGAGGATAAGGCGTATGGCAGAAGCGATTGGGAGGGAAGACGCGAGGGGAACTCTAGCATTTTTATTACACAGAGTGAGTGATATCAGAGAGGAAGGATTGCAACCTTCGCTCCTGCTCACTGGCAGACAGAGAGATGTAGTCTCAGAGCATCGTGGTCTCAGCTCGGGGGTGGCTAGTGGTAAATCCGTTGAGAGTCGTTGAGCCTAAGGTTGGGTGGAAATGAGCACCCCTCTCAGCAATTGCCCATTCTTCCAGTGTCATTTCTGATAAGTGTTTTATATATATTGCATCTTGAAATTCGTAGACTGATATATGTATACATATGCTCATAGAACTATGAAATTGTGAATGATTTCAGTGTTAGAATATCTGTGCAGTGTTTGATAAGAATGAATAGATATATGCTTATAACAGAGGAAACCATGCATGACTTATGTTGATAAATGGATTTGATTATGCATGAACTGAACCAAGTCAGACTTCCAGTCCATCCTCGGGAGTTTGTTTCCCTTTGTCTGTTTCTAGGAATGCCTTGGATTAGATATCTTCACAGAGATTCCCTTCTTAGAAAAGTTCACCAAGAACCCAGAAAAAGGACTTGAATGCGCAAGTCTTAATAACCCTGTACAAAGAGGAATGACCCTCTTAAGAGTTTGAAGTAGCAGCGTAGGGATAAGTAACGAACCGACGGATG
>JASDQU010686676.1:0-10287 GCA_032191745.1 Picea mariana
TTGAAGAGGATCCCCATTTATAAATGTACTATAGGATCCACCTCATTGGACATTGGTGCGTTAGCCCAACTTGTTTCAACACCTTTCCACATGTTCAATGACCGTGACCGTTGGTATTTTGACTTGGTGAACATACTAAGGTGACCGTTGGAGGGGAAAACCTAGTTTCCAAAACGTCGCAATTGTGACTTACATTTTCACAAACGTGGCAAGAGAGACGTTCCAGTGGAAAACATGGCAAGAGCGACGTTAACGTGGCAAGACCGACGTTAATGTGGCAAGAGAGACATACATCTTCAAAAACATGGCAAGAGAGGCGTTCCAGTGGAAAACGTGGCAAGAGAGATGTTCCACTGGAAAACGTGGCAAGAACGACGTTAACGTGGCAAGACCGACGTTAATGTGGCAAGAGAGATGTCAACGTGGCAAGAGCGACGTTATCGGGAAACATGAATTTTTTTTTTAATAAATTTCCTCTATTTTGCGACAATATGGACAATTTTGTCCATAACGCCGCAAATAAAACATCGAAATTTTTACAATATGTAGTAGTGCAAAAAGATACGTCGAGTAGCATTTGTCAATTCAATTCCCAAGTCCCCATCTGTCAAGATATTAAGAAAAGATTTGATTCATCAGTCTCTGTCCACCTCCAGATTGTGACTCCCATAGTCCAACCATTAATCTTTGTGAAGCAGTCATCTGCTAGTTTTTAATTTAAACAACATATTTTAAAAGTAAATGTCTAGGCTTTATAATATCATAAAGTTGGTTATGAGCTTTGAAGCGGTGATCGATTTGTTTGATCATTTGTATCACGTAGAATAATTCTATATTCCGACTTCCTCGGCATTTATAGTATAGATAGTAGAAGATGACTAAAATATTTCATTGTCATTCCCTTTGCTTTATGACACCTGCTTTTGTGATTTGTATGCAGAACAACTAAACATCCCTATAGGCTCCCTATAGGCTCTGTTTGCATCGGTCTTGGATATGTTCACTATTATGTTTAGCATCTTGTGAAAGAGGAAAATTGGCAGCACTCACAGAGACTATCTCTATTTACTGTGCAGAACTTAACATTTTGAGCCTAATTGTGGTGTTAAAATCAAATAATTCTGAAAATAGAGCAAGCTATATCAAATCTTTTTTTTTTATATAGAACTCGGTCTTGCCTCTGTTGAATGGAGGATTTAGGAAAAAGAGCGACCAGAAGCGTTCATTCCTTCTCTCCAAAGGCGCCACAGGAGCGCTCGCTCTCACTCTCATTGTTATCATCAGAAGATTCTACCCACCATTCAGCGCTTTCAACATGAAGCGAGCTTTGGATAATAATTCCAAGGGTCAAGCAAAAAGTAGGAATGAGGTATGTATCAGCTACACGTTTCCCTTCTTTTTATTGGGATCCATATGCTTTTTCATTTATTTAAATGGCTCTTATAGATATGGAACTTGTAGCTGTTATAGTAGAATTTGTCATGATTTATCTATCTAAATGAGTGAATTTACCGAGAAAAATAACTATAACTTTTGAGAAATATTTTGAGCTAAACAATTTTTTTAAAACTGAATACTCTATTAAAAAATAGAAAACAAAAGAAGATAGTAAATGCAAAAGAAGATAGTAAATGCATTATTTTCGAAACGGAAATACATTTCCACATTATTAGGTGTATCAAATTACATTTTATTTTAAAATATTCTAAATATCATAGCTATTTAGAAATACACATAATCATTAAATTACATTTTATGTTAAATGAAATTTGATTTTTTTAATTATATAATATATTACAATTATTTAAAAATATAAAATTGTTGTACAAATTTAATTGATGATGATTAACTGTAACAACCCTAGTAGTTAAAATACGTATCGCATTTATTTTTATTTTTAATTTTTATTAAAATTTCTGTGTTTTGTTTGCAGGTTAAGCGTGGCTGGAGTTAGCACTTGGAGTTTTGGCCCTTAGGCCCAGATTTCAAACAAAAGCTCTGATACCATATGTAGGGGCCGAATAGATTTAACGTCAAATAATTACACAAATTGTAACAGTATTGATTTCAGAAAATTCACTTATTTCTTTTAATTGAGCAAAACAATAAAATTCAAATATTCATTTAATTGAGCACATTTGCATATAAATTTATCAACAATAATAAAATTTAATAGCAAAATAAAACAAATATACAATTTAAATTACCTGGTTCTGATGCTAATTCGCTTTGCTGCCTTGTTGTTGCCTTCCTTCCTGCTGCTTGATGCATTGACCAACACTGCCCAAACCTACTATCCTCCCTGCCAACTAGGACAACTACCTAGCTCCAGGATATCATATGGATATCCTGGCCCCCATGCCCAAAACCTCCAGCAAACCGGTGCCTGTACTTATCCAATCTGACTCCAAAACTCAACTCCTCTCTGCAAATCCAAGAGAACCCCCAAAATCAATCCCCCATCTCCCATAAAATGATCCTCTTCGTAAACCTCCTTCCCCTCCATATCCATCCTTCACCGCCTCTTGCATTTACTTTCTTATCCACCCATTTATTACCTTATCCCCTCATAATTAATATCTTACCCCTTTGAATTAATATCTTATCCCTTTCCGTGTACATAACTCTTTTTTAATTTATTTAAACAATATAACTTATTATCCCTTTTAAATTTAATTCCCAAGTTATTGAATATAATAGGTAGTTAATTAATTTAATTAATTAATCAAAATTATAACCTTTAATTAATTAATAAATATTTAATTAGTATCTTTATACCAATCTTGTTTAATTAATACCATGTTAAGACAATTAATCCCCTAATTAATTTTTACTTAATAAACCTTAAACATTTATTCAACTAGGGTTGTTACAATGGCATTTTCATATCATTCTCTTGTATTAATTCATCCCTATTGCTTACATTTCCTATGAGAACATCAATTCTAGAGCAGGTACAATTCATTATTCATTCAACATTGTGTTATGTTAAAAATTAATTCATAGTTAACTTGTAAATTAGGATGATGTTTCCTTAGTCCTAATTTGGGTAATTACACAGTCATACATGTAAAACATGAAGGTGTACATATATGCAGATATGCTAGTGCTGAAAAACTGTGCTGAAACACCTAGTTGAAACATGATGCATGCATGAAGAAGACTATGAAAAATTAATAAGAATGAAGGCAGATGTGATGGTGCTGAAACACCGTGCTGAAACACCATGTTGAAACACCATGCTAAAACACTATCTTGAAACATGGATGAAGAAGACTACTGGCCATGGACCCATCAATTCCATCATATCTAGCTGGCAGAGTTACTCCACCATTTGCATTCGTGGTCGTCAGTAATACATATCTATTAATGGAAGGTACTTATAAGTTGAACATAATCGCCACCTCATATTTTACTTGTTGACAAACGTCGATCAGTGCATGCATGTATGTGTCTGTGGTTTACAACCTACATGTATGACTAGTCATTGTGACATGTGTTTGACATGATACTGTGAAATAATGACTATTCCATGCCCTTCCACATCACCAACAAATGACCAATACCAATAAACACTTAGTCAACATGATTTTCAGGTTGATTTTTCCCATGAAATTTGAATCACCACCACCTTTCCAAAAATATAAACAAATATCCTTCCATTGTTCCTGCACGCTCGTGCATGCTGAAGCTCATGGGTCTATGTTGATAATTTTGAACCTGAAACTCCTTTGCAATACTGTAAAAACTCATTACAAAGAATAACATTTAGCATGGAAGTATTTGCATTCCGTCATGAACCAGTAACCCTCGACGCCCTACGTCGGTGCCCATAAGTCTATAGAATATTTGAAGATGTAGGGTGGGTAGCATATTTTGAGTGGTTGGACGAGTTTGAGAGTGATATTTCCCTAGAATTCTCCCGGAATTTAACAGGAACCCATTTGCATGTTAGAGGTTTGGAGATTAGTGTAACAAAGGTGGTTATATCCTCTGTTACGGGGCTTCCCAGCACTGGAAGAAAATGGTTTGGACGAAGGACAACCATTCCTAATGAAAAGAACAATTTCTTGGAGGAAGGAGAGAAAGTGCATCCTAGAGTAAGTGGAACATCAATAGAGTCTTTACCTCAACCTTGGGACCAAGTTGTTGTTTTCTTGAAGAAATATATTACATGTGAAGGTAGGTACACGATTCTTTACACATATGATTTATTTCTTCTGTCACACCTTCGTCATGGCTCATTGATAAATCTTCCTTATTATATATTAGAATATTTGCATAATATGGCACATTATGTAAGACAATCCCATTTTCCCCAAGGTTGTGTCACACACCACTATCTGATAAAATTAATAGTGCTGAGAGACTTGGAACTACAAAACCATACATGGGCTCAATTCATTGTCAGGGGAGTAGTAGAAGTTGATGAAAATGATGGAA
Organism: Picea mariana; assembly: GCA_032191745.1. Taxonomy (NCBI): domain Eukaryota; kingdom Viridiplantae; phylum Streptophyta; class Pinopsida; order Pinales; family Pinaceae; genus Picea; species Picea mariana. Next base: position 4,444 of record JASDQU010686676.1, read on the forward strand.
ATGGATCAAAAGAGGAGGTAGGAAGCAGTGACAGGAGTATTTCAGACAGGGAAAGAGAGGAAATAGAATGAATTAATGAAGAGTTGGGACAAGATAATGTTGTTGGAAAAATAGGATAGGGTAGTGGTGATGTACAAAGGAGGGATAGCCCTGGAGTTTTGATTTCAGAAGATGTACATATGGAATATATTTGAGTGTAGATGGAGGAATCTCTACACCAAAACCCTGAAAAATCACCTACCATTATAGCAGAGGAAAATGAGCAATTGATAGCAGAGAATCAACCAACACAACATGAAGGAGGGGATACAGAAAAAGAACCAAGTGTGGAAGAACCCATGGAAGAAATGAGGGAAGGATCATGTAAAGATATTAAGGTGAGGAGTATATCAAGGAATCAAGGGTAATGTATCAGTCTGGTGATGATCCCAAGGAAAGTGTGCATTAGCATGGTGATGATCCCAATGTTTAATGGTGAAAAAACCAATGCAACATATGAACTCAAATCAACTTGTCAAACTAAAGTGTCAACTGAAAGAGAATATTCTCCAGGTGGAATATTCTCCCCTAAAATATAGGATACTAGATAATGAGTAATTATGACTAATAAACAACGAAAAAACTTAGAAAAAATAAATCATAGGTGTGTGTGAAGTAACTCCAACACCCCCCCTGAACATCACTATGGTGAAAATAAAGAATGGGTCCTAGCAATGAGGCCATGTTAGGTACACAAATACAAAAGATACACTAAAATAAAGTGAGGAAAGAGGGAAGACATCATGGGGGAAAAAACCCCCCTCAAGGTACAATGTATGTAAAAAGAAGAACTACAGTTGCTAGGCAGTTGTGTCCTTCACTCCAAGACGACTTCGCAAAGAATGGAACTTCTACTCAGTGAAGGTCTTGGTGAAGATGTCTTTCATCTATTCTGCTGAAGGAAAAAACTATAGGTTGATGATCCCCTCGTGTAATAACTCCCAGATGTAGTTCATGTGGATATTGATGTGCTTCATCCATTGCCTATGAATTGGATCTCTACAAAACTTTAGAATTCTTTGCTTGTTACACCAGATGATGATCGTTCGATGAAATTGAATTCCCAACTCAGTGAGAAACTGTTGTAGCCACATAGCGTGAATGGTTATGTTAACTACCCCTCTGTACTTTGCCTCAGATGAATATAGAGTAATGAAATATTTATTCTTTCTCGACCAACAAATAATCCCGAAACCAATACTGAGTGAGTAACTAGATGTGGACTTGCGATCAGTGCTATCACCAACCTATTCAGAATTAGTAAAACCGATGAGATATAATGTAGATTCTGCTGCATAATGAATCCAAAAGGTGTTGATGCCTTGTATGTATCGAAGGATATGCTTTTCAACCTTCCAATGTAGCTCATGCGGTTGCTACATGAACCTGGAAACTGCACCAACTGCATATGAGAGGTCTGGTATGGAGTGTGTGAGATACAAGAAGGTCCCCATTATTTGTCTGTATAGTGTGTTGTCAACCAGTGAAGTCTCCTCGCCATCCTCAAGTTTGACTCCTGATAGGAAAGGAGTCAGAGTAGACTTGTAGTCTATCATGTGAAATATCTCAAGGATATATTATGCATACTTGGAATGAGACAGTTTGATGCCTGATGCATCTTGATTGATCTCAAGTCCAAGGAAAAAGTGTAGAAGACCCATGTCCATCATTAAAAACCTATCATGTAGAATCCTATTGACTGCAACAATCGTTGAAGTCGAGCAACCAGTGATTAACAAATCATCAACATACAGAACTAAGAGTAGAAGTGAATCAACCATCCTGATCATGTAGACATCTGTGTCTGATTTACAATGTACAAAGTTCTGTGACAATAGGTAGGAGTCCACCTTGGCATACCATTCCCTTGGAGCTTGATTGAGGCCATAAAGGGACTTCTTTAGTCAACAGACCAAATGTGAGTCCTGCATAAATCCCTAGGGTTGCTCCATATAGATCTCCTTAGAGAGATTACCATGAAGAAATGCATTATTCACATCCATCTGATGGAATTCCCATCCCATGTCTATTGCAATGGAAAGTGCCAATCATATGGAATCCATATTTTCTACTGGAGCAAAGGTTTCATCATAGTCAATTCTATGTACCTGTTGAAAGCCTTTGGAAACAAGCCTGGATTTGTATCTTCTAATATCTCCATCCATTGTGCTCTTGGTCCTGTACACCCATATTCATCTGACAAGTTTCCTCCCAGAAGGAAGGGGAACCAAATCCCAGGTCTGGTTCTCAAGGAGGGAGTTGTACTCCCTCTGCATGGCGTATTCCCAAAAGGGATTTCCAGCAGCCTCGCCATAAGACTGTGGATCTGAAGACTGAACCAAGAAATGATTCCTAGAGGGAAATGGATTAGTGTTAGTGAGTTCAACAGGAGGCTCCTTGAAATCATATCAAGTCCTCCTAGTATCGGTTGGATGACCAACAATATCCCCTGCATCCTGAAGAGTAGTTTTTTCCCATTTGGGCCTCTTCTCTAGCTCTGCAACTGTATCTGGATTCTCTGAATCTTCATTTGACTATAATGACTCTAAATCTGAATCATCTGATTCCTTTGAATCAAAACTCTCATCTGAAGAAAATTCGTCATGTACATTCTCATCATCTTGGATAGGTGGGAGAATGAAGGTGTCTACATGCGCCTACTGATGTACATGCGAGATAATTTCCTTGAATTGGACACTAAGATCAATGATGAGTCGGTCTAAGGAAATATAAATAATCATATATCCCTTCATAGTGTCGAGGTATCCAACAAAAAAAAAACCAGTTCTTTTTGGATCGAGTGCCTTCCTCTTTTCAAAGGGAATCCAGGCCCATGCACATGAACTGAAAATGTGAAAGTGGGTCACTTCTAGTTTGAGGTCGCTCCAAGCCTCACACGGGGTCCTATCCTTAACAGATCTACAGGGAGATCTATTTTGGATGTATTTTTCATAATTAAGTGCTTTGGCCCATAGTCTTTGTGGTAGTGAATTTGCATGCAACATGCAAGATGCCATCTCCTTTAGAGATCTGTTTTTCCTCTCAGCAACTCCATTTTGCTATGGAGTATAGGGAAATGTGTGTTGAAACTGAATCCATGCCTCATGGAAAATATCATGGATCTCATGATTGACATACTCTCCCCTGTTATCATTTTAGAGGAATTTGACACTCTTTCCAGACTGTGTCTCAACCAGTGCTTTGAAATCTTTGAGGTGTTGAAAGACCTCGTATTTTTTCCTAAGAAAGTAGATCCATGTAAAACATTAGAAATCATAAAAAAAAATGAGAAAAAACCTTTCTTTGTTGATAGATGGATGCGGAAAAGGACCCATAAGGTTACTATGGATTAGATATAAAGGTTCAAAAGCTCTTTGGGACTTTCCTTTGTCGAATTTCTTTTGAGGGTGTTTTCCGAGAACACATCCCTCACATACTCCCTTGGAGAAATGGATGTCTGGTAGACCATCAACAAATATTTTCTTTCTAAGTTGTTGCATGTATCTAAAATTAAAATGTCCAAACCTTTCATGCCATATCCTACTACTTTCATTAGCATGAGTAAGCATTAAAGCAGAATCAGGTTCAATGAATTCAGAAAATGTATACAATCTAGATTGATGATTTACCTCATCGGTAGCAACCCTAGATTTGGTTTGCATGTCGTAGATGTCCACATAATTTTGTGTGAATATGGATTTATTTCCAGTTCCATAATTCGTCATCTGATACACGGAGAGAAGGTTGACAGAAAGTTTGGGAACGTGCAACACATTCTCGAAGCTTCCATTGGTGAGTTCAATCCTTCCTTTGTTGGTGACTTCGACGAAAGAGTTGTCCCCCATCAGAATAGGAGGTCCTTTGCATGCATCCAATGAATAATATACTACTTTTGAGGTATCCATGTGATTTTGTGCTCCTAAATCTACGATCCAAGCATCAGGAGAGGATTTGATCGCAATCAAGGCATTGCTAGAATTGCTTTTCTTGGGATTCAGATCTGTTGGATTCTTCTTCTTGGCACACTTGGGGATGGGATCTCCAAGGTTGTTTTTATGAAGTATTTGAGACATTAGATATAATTTTTTTTGCATGCATGTGCATTCTGAATGGAATCCTTTGTGACAATATGTGCATTTCTCCCCTTTTCTTCCCTTTTCCCCTTTGGATCCGGAGGCATCGGTGAAGGGTTTTGTGTACCATTCCTTCTTCATATGTGCATGAGCTTTCCTTTTGTCTTTATATTTAGATTTATGATATTTTTGGCTACCATATTTCACAGTGAGTGCATGCCCCTTTGGGCCTTTGATTTTTCCCATGTTGATGAGCTTGGTTTGCTATTGTGTTAAGGATTCAATAAATTCCTCAAGAGAATGAATATTCCAAGTGGATCCAGAGGCAAATCTGACATAATGGAATGTGGATATGAATGAAGGGAATTCATGACAAAGTTTGGAGAGAATGTTGAGAGCCATTTGTTTATCCTCCTTATATTTATCAAGCTTGCAAGCTTTGAGATGTGACATTAAATACTTGAATTTTGTAAAGAAATCTTGGATATTATCGAAGATTTTTGGATCCAATGTGAGAAGCTCCACCTGAAACATGTGTCCCCTCATCTCATCACATTTCCAAAAGAGCCCTTCCAAGGTGGTCCAGTATTCATTGGGAGTCTTATAGGAAGATATGTGAAAAACAAGATTAGGAGAAATTAGACTGCAAATCGTTCCAAGTGCTTCATCCATCCGATTTAAGTACTTGGATTTTTCTATGGTTGATGTCGGTTCTATATCTATATTCAATTCTAACCTGTACAACCCTATAGTTTGGATATGAATCATTATTTTCTCCTTCCATGCAAAGTATTTGTAAGGTGTACGAATGAAGTCTTTTTGGAAATCCATCTTTCCGATGTCTTCAATATTTTGTACCTGCAAAAAAAATGGTGTAGCGTTTTCTTGGCAGTTCGTCGGCTTTGATACCATGTAAATGTGTTGAACCTACATATAATAGATCTATATAGAAAATACTACACACATTTGCAGAGAGAAATTGAGAAAGAAGAAGAAGGAGATAAAGAATACAAGAATTATCATAACCGTTCTGAATAATGAATAATTTACACATGATATACTCTGTATAAATCAATGAATGTGCATTGGAGGAGAACCAATCCGCCATAGTGGTGGTCTATAGTGATATTGACACACACTAGGAATAATAGAACATAGTTTTGTATTGAGCCCCGGCATGCTTGTGAGGTCTTTGATGCTTCTGGAGGGTAACCAGCTGCATGGGCAGATCTTCACTTGATTTGCTTCTTTACTAAATTTCTGGAGCGTTCTGTAACTGAGACCGAGACATAAATATATGTCTGTAATAGGGACTTCGACAACTAAGTGCACTTTGTTTCGACTCATCAGCGGCCATATGTGATTTTGAAAAGCCTTGCTGGAACGAATGATGTCCCAACGATCATAGAGGGGGACATGGAGGCAAGTGTGCAATAGGAGATTAGGCGGGTGGATGTATATTATGCGAATGTGGGAGATAATAGGTGGTGTGTGATGAGAGGAGGAATAAATGCAGATAGGTGGATGGTATTAGGATGTGGAAGAAAGGTGTAAGTGTGAGGTAAGGTGTTAGAAATGAGGGAGAAGGTGACAAGAGGTGAGTGGTAGCGAGAGTGTGAGTGGGGAACATGTGTCATGTAGTGATAGGTGAGAGTAGTGAGTGGAGGAAAAATGGTGTGAAGTGAGAGGGGCGGTATTGGTTGGTAGGATTCCGGAGGGGGGGATAGGAAGT
>JASDQU010686676.1:10368-25683 GCA_032191745.1 Picea mariana
TTCGGGGGGGGGGGCATCCAAAATGCCACAAGGACCATTGATCTAGAGGAGAAGGCTACCACCAATGGAGATTAGAGTTGGATTTAGGCGCTCCATGTAAAAACATATTTTCATCATGTCTTTGAAATCCCAATCGCATGGGAACCATTGATCTGGCTTGAAGGCCGGATTGTCAATGTTGAAAGTTGATCACGTTATTTTCTTTCATTTAGAGCTTGAATGGCCTATTTTGGTTGGCCACCAATTCTGTTGAATCTTACTGAGTTGTTAAGGATTTTTAGAACTTGTTCATCTTCTACACACAAAAATACTTGGTGGACCTGTTGTATGCTTAGTTAGTGGAAACTATGATGATGAGAATTCCAAATTCAAACTAGAACATGTGACCTCATTCAAGAAAACAAAATGATGGTGAAAATATGAAAACACAGACAGGGGTTATGTAGCTAAATAATTAAATAGTGGAGGATAAGCTAAGAAAGCAACCAAAAAAATTAGAATTGATGGATGGATAGGGTAAAGGAGAGAGAAGGGAAGGGGTATAGACCTAGGTCATAACAGGTACTAAATTATCTTTGATTATTATACTTAATTTTCTCCTCTACCTATTCTACTTCTTTTCACACCACCATATATATCAACATCAGCTTAGAAGAGAATCCAATATCTTATTCCTCTACTTCCATAGAGAATACTCTCTCTATGTTTTAAAATATAGCTACATTACACTACACTTAAATGAAAAATTCCAACACTTGATCGTTTTAGGATTCATTTCATATTTGGTTTATCAACATGAAATTAAAATTTGATACTTTGAAACTAGTACCTTGAGTCAAATAAAAATATGAAATTAGGAATCATTAACATATCTACTAGAACATTTATTCTAACCTATAAAAAATATACTAAATTCTCATAATTTCTTCTCATAACTAGAAGGTTTACATTTAGAGTTCCCTTCCACATGGCCATTTGTCCTCATTATTGTTGCCATGAAACTGTCCTTTAGAGACATCGCCCTACAATTCTTCTTGATAGAACTTTATTACATTGTCAAGTGTCACATTATTCCAATTTATTACATTGCATTAGTAAGTGCTTCAATATGAGATAATAGAGTTTAATCTTAGAAAAAACTTGGCACCATGTAGCTCATCCATGAAACCATTAATGTGAGCCAAGGGAAATTTATTTTGGGGAATGATTCCATTAAGTGGGCTATATTGAAATATTGATTACCATATTCTTCCAAAGAATCTTACAGGGATCCGGGAAAACCTCTTGATCCTTCCCATATCTAGTTTTCATCGAAGTTGAAATTATTGCATTTCATTTTCCTCTTGCATGGTTTAAAGAATCGAATCGAAACACCATCAGTTTCATGACCACTCATTTGAGTAACAAGCTCCTAAAATCAAGTTGTTACGAGGAAAAACACTATATGGCACGGGGTAAACCAAAACAGACAGAAATGACTACAAAAATCAACTCTAATCTCAAGTATGCTATATAAATAAATATTCTAACAAGTCAATATAAAGAGCCTACCTCATCCAGACGTTCGATGAAGTCCACTATTGAACATTTGACTCAAAGAAATACACTTGCAATGTTTCCTCAACAACCAAGATATGCAAGATTATGGTGATAATATATAAAGTCAGCACATACAATATCATACTCCATCAATACTCATAACAAATGCACCCATGAAATAACAATTCAAATATTTGAAAGACTTTAATTGGACGAGAAAAGAGTATTTCTATTAAAATGTAATCAATAGAAGTGTATGAATGACAAACTTCTGTGTTGGCACATTCGAAACCGAGAAACTAAGTCCCTTCTATCTGGGCATCCACCACTTCAATCCTCCACCAAAGGTAAGCTCATTTAAGAGAGACAATGAGGTTCTCCATCAAATAGGAAGATCTTGGGGGTTGAACAATGTGTTCGGATTTAAAAGGACAAAGGGATGCAGACTCAATACTAAGTGAATAATTTCTCCAGAGTAACTTTTCTCTCAAAGTTGAATTCTTCTCCTCCTCTCCATAGCTTGGATAAGGCCCATTTATAGCCTTCAAATGGAACTAAAGGGCCGATTTGGAATGTTTCTAGTATATGGAAGGTCAAGAATCATGGATCCTGTGATGTGACATGGAAACCTGACACCATTTTTTTAAATTTTGAGCACAAAAATAGATGTAGATGGGTTGCAATGGTGCAACCTATGTATACACATGTTGTATAGCTATTATGGTGCGTATAGTAATCAACCCTGATTTTTGGTCTTGGTATTGACTATTGACTGTCTCCCCTCTGCTTTGGTATGGTAGGTGGTACCATAGAGGCCATAATATTTTAGACTTCCTACCCAAGGTGACAACACATGGAAGGTGGTGTTGTACCTGGGATTGACGTTGGCTAGACTCACTCGAACTCCTTGGAGGGTTTCCCATTGCTCGGTGAGGTAACTTGAACTAGGGAGTTAGTTCGTTAAGAAGGTTTTCAAAGTAAATTTTCCACCCACAAAAACTCAACCCCTTCGTGCATTGATCCTGCGATGTTGTATTCCATAACCAACTAGCACTTCTTTGTGAGAAGGTTTGTTTGCATGCTTGACTCCTAGATTAATTAGTGTGTGTTAGATAATATAAGTGTGAAAGAGTAACACTATGGTAATCATTATGAGATTAATGTGATACCAAAAGGATACTAGTAATGAAGTAGAACCATTGTACTAATTAGTGTTATAGCTTTATAGAACAATTCTTATGCATATCCAATTTCATAAACTATTAAGAAATATTGATTAAACAATAGAGGATTTTAACTGTAATTTCAGAGTAATTCAGCCTTTTGATTGATCTTTTATTTCAAAGAGTTCTAGTATTAATTAGAAAACATTTGTGTGTTCTTAATGAATAACATTTTTGCTAACTTTCTATAAATTACATAGAGAATTATTGTTTCATCGTTTCCAATGCCATTGTCGAGAGGGAACCCAAAAGCAAAGAGGCATGATTTTAACTAACCAAATAGGGTATGTGGGCACTTGAGGTATAACACATATGGTATTGTGAGAATTTGTTTCATTTGCATGGAAAAATACCTTATGTGGGAAAATATGATTCGTGGAGTGGTATTTGGAAGAGAGTTTATTTTAGTGGGGAGGAGGATTTCTTAGTGTTCGACTATTTCATTTAATAGGAAAATGCATGAGGAAGTGGTATGGGGAGATTACAATCAATAGATCCTATTTTCCTTCTTCTTTGAACATGTTCCATGGATATTCCCTCATGTGATAGTGTGTGTAGGTTCCCACGAGATCCTCTCATCGTTCCATGGTGTGAGATTATGTTATGTATCGGTGGAGGAGAGGTTGGTTGAGTATTCAAGAAAGGATTATTTAATGCATGGAAGCAACATATAATGGTTTTGAAGGAAACATTTGAAGGAAATGCATCCTAGGAATGTGTTTTATGGGTTGAGTACCCTTGTTATGAATTCAAAAAACCCTCCAAGAAATAATATTAAACTTCATTAAAGGTAAAAAGATGCTCAAAATAGCATTGGACAAGGTCTTTGCTACCGCTATTTTTTCGTTGCTTGAGAGTGTTGAGCTTGTCAATGGTTTTCCTATGCCATATGTCCTCTTTCTTCTTGCAATTCTCCTCAAACATATCATTTTTACTTCTTCATATACCACATAAGGCTCTTCCAACTTCTACAATTGCACAATAGAGTACAAATAGTGTGGCCAAAGATGGAGTATTGTCTCAATTGTGTGAATGCATTTATATTTTGTTGAAATGAATGTTGTAGGCAGTGCCCAAGATGGAGTGTAAATGTTGTGGAACGTAACCTATAGGAAATCCTTATTGAAATCACATAAATGTGCCTAGTCCAATTTTGCATCCTCCTTATTGGGTATGTTTGGTAAGTAGTGGTGACTAGTATGGATTGCACTTAGTGCTTGTTATATTTCCACTAAAAGGTTATTGCATAGTTTGCCATGTATTTATTCCACATCACTAATTATCTTTATTGTGTTACCCTGTTGGTATTCTAACACCTCAAAAATCGTATGATTGGTTGTTTATGAAATCAGAAAAAAATGAGAAATCTTTGCTCATAGAAAATCCATTTGCAAACTTGAGGTTCCTTAAGAACACAATTATTTCCCCACTATTTGGATCATATTTAATCAACTTTCTAGTATCATATCCACTAAAGATATACAAAAAAAGGTTCATTAACTAAAGATCAATAATAGAATAAGTGAAGTATATCACTCCTCCTAAAATAAATATCATTTGTCATTCGAAATGGCACTCCCTCGGCTTCATTGGCAATGGTTTTTTTCATGACCTCCTTTATAAACTACAAGAAGAAATCCAAAAAAAACATATGTAATGTAAAGTTCACTAGTTTCCCTATGGAACCTAATTCCCAATGGTTGGCCATAGATGTGCTTGAATTTTGGATTTGGTGCAGGAGGATTCTTCAAATTACAAATTTCTTTGTTGATATGACTGTACCCTCCTTTCTACCATTGAGTGCATCAAATAGGTCTAAGCCAACATTCTCTTTTGTTGTAGAGATCTTTAATATTCTTATTGGTCATACGTTCTAGAGATCTCTCCTCGACATGTATGCTTTCAAAACAAATATGTCAAGTGATATGCCCTTCCCTAAGAAATCAAATGTTTTTCCACAAGATGAGAATAGGTAGTGCATTTCATTTATCAACTATTGCTTCTTTAAGATTCATTAGTCTAGAATGATTTATGCTTCAAATGCACCCTTGTCTTTGGTTATAAACCAAAACAAGGATACATCAAACATCATAAGTCATAAGTTGGAATCTTTATCACTCCTTGGTAGGAAATGGAAGCGATCTATTGAAAATGGACAAGAACACCAAGATCATGCCAAGGTTAGTGTGCATTGTTACAAGATTGATTTTTCCACTGTTGGATAAGGTTGGTGTAAGCATCACCAAACCATGAAATATCATTCATCACTCTTCAAGCAACATAGATTTAGATGACTCCAAAATATGCAATGACATTGTTTCCCCTCTTTTCTATCAATAAAAAAATGCAGATTAAGTATGGGAATAAAAATCAAAACTGAAAAAGTACATAATCTCAAGACCTAGAGATTGCTTCCCTTTCTTGGGAGGTCGAAAATCTCTAAAACAAACAAAAAATTGGAAATGTCATTCTTCCAAGCATATTTCAGTCTCAAAAATAGTCTTTCACTTATTTTTCATAATAGGTAGGGAAATATCTAGAGACATCAATCACGAGAAAATTTTCGCGTAATTATTTCCATGAAAAACCCATTTATGCTACATCAAATCAGCCATAGTGAGGAGAACATACAATTGTTCATCAACCATGGAAAAATATTAACGTACCTTCATTGAGATGTCTTCTTTATGTCCCATGAAGTGACCCTCAATATTTATTGGAAGTGGATTATTCCAACTCATCCTTTCCTCCATCATGCTCTCACTATTTGTGTCATAGATGGGATCTCCATGAAGAAACCAATGATCCACATTTCATCTATGCCTTCAAATTGAAAAGAGAGTGATTATATCCTCATCCTCATAGTTTTCATTCCCTTCATCACATGAGGGGATGATAACACCTATAAATTATTCACTTTCCAAGGGTTTCTCTACCACATCTATCCTCTTCAAATATTTAAGGGTCTCATCATTAAATTTATAAATTTGAAGAGATAAACAACTTATCAAACCATTTTCTTCATGCAAGTGTACAACATCATGATGATGTTCTTATTCTATAGAATGCATAGCCTTCAAAGGATTTATGATATGTTGCAACAAGGTATTCAATGACTTCATCACTCCTCTCTTCCTCCGGATCTGAAATCACAATTGGTTCACCCACTAGATTTTCAGAATTTTCCTCTTCATAGATAACATCCCAACGCTTGTGAAATGCCTTGATCAAACCTACAAGTGAACATATATCCCTTGGAATACAATTATAAAACCAATATAGTGCTTCATTTTCCAAGGAACACAAACATTTTCATCCTAACATACTCATGGAAAACGTTCAATTTTGAAATGAATTCAATGAAAGATGTAACATGTAGTGCAATTGAGTCATTATGTCCATAGAACATTGGGATATGATTGTCCTAATTCGTATCAAGGAATTGATTCAGATAAGAAAAGAGGACAAAGTATGACAACCTTCTAAATAATGGACAATCGAACAACACATCACATATTTAATCACAATCCCATAAGATTAAATGAGCCATTTACATGTGCAAACACCCAATCTGAAATTACAGTAGAAATTTCCCTAAATACTCAAAGCTACATCAAGGAATGGGGGGGTTGGTATCCTCTAACACAAATGATTCTCATTGTGTAGAACCACATTCTGGAGATTATTTCCAGCATCAAATAATAGTGTCTACTATACCATAAAATCCTAATCATCCAAGACAAAAGAGGAGGAGGATGGAAACCTCACATATGCTTAGACCTTGAATTTATCCTCTGTTAAATCATCTACTAATATTTGGAGGGGATATCCCTGTCAATATAATTGTCATTAGAAAATGAAAGAGATTGTCCTTTTATAGATACTCTCCTCAAATGCTTTATAATAAAATAATATTCAGTTCTTTCTAGATCCACTTCTTCCTCCAAGAGAGAACAATAAAATAATAATTCATAAATTCTCCTTAGAGGTTGGGAATTCCACTTAAATAATAAAATATATAAGATAGGGGTTTGAATGTTTTTTTGTTCCACTTATCTCTCTCTTGAAATAGGATTCTTTCTACCAAGTGCCTCGAATCCTTATCCCATGTGTCATTTTCCATGAATTAGGAAAAGTGTCCTTTGGATTAAGTCTAGAAAAGGAATCCACTAAAGTATGTTGGTCGACTAAAGGATAAAATAGCATTGGCATTGTCGATGAAAGTACATCCAAGAGAGACCAAGATCACAATAAGTCAATGAAATATTTTACATGAATCATTTCAAATAAAGATGGTCTAGTCATAGTACAAAGCTGGTTTGTTTGCATGCTTGACTCCTAGATTGATTAGCATGTGATTTTTGTTCTCCTTATTTGGACTTAGGATTGAGTCCGTGTCTAATCAAATTAGTTTCAGGGTCTTCCAACCAAAATTGTGTCCTATTACTGCCACTTTTTTGCATGTGTCATTTCATGATTCCAAACATGCCCCTATTGCTAGAAGGAAAAACCTCCCTAAGACTACACTAGGGTTCAGAATGTAGGAAGATAAAAAATGAGTAAAAGCCAAATAATTCTCTAAATACCCCAAAAATACCCAAGAATCATACAAGAAAATCAAAGATGAGAAGGATTAGGTATATGTACCTCTACTCCACATCCGGTGATGATCCTCTCATGCTTGAAAGCTTCGCTAACTGCATGCCTCCTCCCAAGGATGGCCTGCATTCAAAGAAAGACAAACAAAAAAATACAAGCATGAAATTCATATACAAATCAAGGTTAGAAGTTAAAATATTAAAACATAAAACATTAAAAACATTCAATACGCCATGATTTGGGACAGGAAAAGTACTTCTTTTATTGATAATTCAATGATTATACCTTTTACAACCAAAGTCAACTACTACTCCACGAACATGGTCCAAGCTCCTCTTCACCAAGCTCCAAGTGAACCTCTATATGGCTTCTCCTCACAACCTTTGGATCTCTTCTTGGTAAGTGAATGGGTTTCTGATGGAGGAAGAAGGGAAAATGGGGAATTCCGAGGCAATTCTCACAAAAGGGTTGCAATTACTTGGGGCAAGGAGGGGATGTGAAACAAACATAATTTCAATGTTCTTATGTCTAGATGTGGAATGAGACCCCAAAAAATCCTTTTATATGTAAAAAGGATGGTTATTCGGTTGGCTGACGGGCTATAGGTAGTGGATTAGATGGGAAACTACTCAATATCCCGTCTCAACAAATTCCTTGAAAATTTTTATTTTTTGCAACTTTTGAACATATATATAGGCTATAGTGGTGCAACATGTGTACGTACGAGAGTTGTAGTGGTGTAGGATGTGTACATATTCAAAAAATGGGTTTTTTAGAAGAGCAACTCAGTGATGGCTCGACAAAAAATGCAAGCAAGAGGGCCAAAGTCCAGGTATGCATATGTAGAGAAATTTAGGGTTATAACAGATGCTCACTAATGTGTGAGTTTAGAAGAGCATCTGATGGCCTAAATACATTACAAAATATTCACCAATGTACGAAATGAGTGAGCTCGGTACCATAGTTCGGGAGGTGTCATCTGCAAAAATAACAATTTTCTCTCTAAGGCGGGAATACCCATGCCCGGGATGAAAAAAATCATGGTTTCCAATCAAATTGTAATATACTAGATATAAAATGTATGCAGAACATAAATAAAATGCTAGTAATGGTAGAATAACAACAATATAACTAGAACCTTCACCACAATAACACTGAAATGATATAAGAATAACAACAGAAATAACACTTTGAATCTAAAAGCAATGTTCACGGGCCTCTTCGAGGGGGTGGTGTAGAACCCTCCCCAGAACCGCAGGTCAGGATCCGCACAGGATGTTTTCTTTTCAGCCTTTGAGAGCTCGACTGGCTCTTCTACTTCCCTTTCGGGAAATCTACCCACAACAACACCTGGAGGGAATTCCTCCTTTATTTCGGGATATCAGATTTCATGATTTCGTGAATCCCTTGGTCAAGCGCCTTACCTCTTCAACCTCCGAAACCTGAAATACGTAAACACTTGACCCTTCCTAATGTCAATTTTGACTTTTATCCTTTCGTGATTTTGGGATTTACGATGTCGTGCAACTCTACTCCTCGACTACCGAAGTCCCAAAACCCCGAAATGCTACTTCTCCTCGCTATTTTCCACAAACCTCGACAAGAAGCCTCCCATCCTTCAATGTGTCACCTCCCCTTTGTTTCGGGTTTTCTCCTCTGCTATGTCCCGATCTCTTTCCCTCATGACTTCCGAAACCTTGAACTCCAAAGTTCTGAAAAACTTAAACTTGCCGACTTTTCCCCTCTACCCTGACAAGAATCTTTTCAGACTTCGAGTACTTGACGTGTCAAGCCCCAAACTTGCAACTCGAATTTCCGAAGTCCAAAACTTCGAAATAACCTAACGGCCTAGAAATCTTGATCAACGATTGATGTTAATCTAGGCTATCCAAAGGATGGCACTGTCCTGACCATTATCCCTCTTGCAGCTTCCACAGATCCAATGATCCCCGCTGTTTCAGGATTCTCCTCGAAGAATTTCGACCATCCAAACTCTTCCTCAAAGAACTTCTTCTCTGAGTCACCTTAGTAATCCTCCTCACTATGACTTGGCCAATGCACGATGACCAAAACCCCTCTTATGCTCTTCACACCTTGAAGATGTTAATTCTCCTGAGATTCCTTTCACTAACTCAAATCTCCTATGAAACTTTTGCACGTACGCCTTGCGGCACTCTCCAAATACGTCTAAGTATTTGAGTTCTCTTGACTTTGTGAAACTTGCGACAATAGTCTTCAACCTTCTCTTGGGTTGACAAGTTCTGAACTTTGAACCAGCCTGCGCACACCTTGCACGACTTCTGTGCCTAACTTGCACTTCTACGGAAGGTGAGAACAACGGTATCCCTCTTGAGATTTCAGAGATGAACCCTAAACCCATCAACGCACTCCTTGCAAATGCTCCACTGCACTCCTTGTAGGAACTTTGACTCAAGAAGAGAAACAATTGAAACTCATTTCCTTACTCTCTTAGACTTCAAATACCTAGCATGAAATCATACATACATAGCATAAAACAAACTATACAACTAAAAGAGTAAAACAACCATGAGCATAACATTCAACATGTATACACATAAAGCATTAGAACACCATGAGTTTGAATCAAGCTTCATATATTAATCTCAAAACTTTTGTACATGGGCTCTTCTACACAACTCTCTGCTTCTTCTCTTCTCTATGCTCTCTCTCAATTGATAATGTTGCTAATGGTACAAATAATACAAGATGAGGGTGTCTATAGTCGTTTTCCCTGCAATGCTCTAAATTGTCTAATCTAGATTTTAAATCTACCTACTTACATTAACTGCCTATAAATTCCTCTACACCTTATATATGAGAGTGGATCACTCAAGATCTGTTCAAAATATGGAAGTACACACTCTCTTAACTATTACATTAATGTTTCAAAACATTTGAAAAAAATGTGTGTTGGTGCTTTCCAGCTATCTTCCATCTCTGTGCTTGCTTGTTGCTTGCAATGCTCTTGTATCATACTCCCTCACTTGAAAATTTTCATGAACTCCTGTTCATGAGATTTTGCACAATATACCCATGTTTTTGAATGTCTACTTCATTCTCCCAGCTGGCATCTTCAACTGGATGTCCCTTCCATTTGATCAAGTGTTCAAAATACTCTTTTCTCCTAGTCCTCTTGCTGACTCTCTTGTCAAGTATACTTTCCATCTGTGGCTTTTCAGCCATAGGCATTTTTTTAGCGCACTAAACCTCTGTTTGTTCACTTTCTGCTCCTGCTTTGTAAGGGTACAAATATGAGATGTTGAATATTGGATAAATTCTAACCCCATCGGGTAATTCAATCTCATATGCATTCACCCCAAATTTCCTTATGATCCAACATGGTCCAATTTTCTTCATCTTCAGTTTGTTATATGTTCACCTTGGGAACCTTTCCTTCTTCAAGTGTGCAAGAATCAAATCACCAACTTCAAACTGAAGTTGTCGCTTGTGTTGATATGCTCTGCGCTTATACTCCTGGCTTGAATTCTGCAATCACTCCTTCACTTGGCTATGAAGTTCCTTCATTGCCTCTACAAAATCTTCTACACTAGTACTTCTAGTTTCATCTTGTTCTGAATCTTTCAATTTAGAAACTCCCCTAGGTTGCATTCCATAAACAACCTGAAATGGACTCTGTCCTGTGATTCTATTGATCGAATCATTATAAGAAAATTCCGCCTGTGGTAGAATGTGATCCCATTGACTGTGGTGTTTAGTCACTAGGCTCCTTAGTAAATCTCCCAAGCTTCTGTTTACAACTTCTATTTGCCCATCTATTTGAGGATGATATGCTGAGATAAATGACAATTTTGTTCCCATATTTTCCCATAAAGTCTTCCAGAAATGTCCCACGAACTTGGTGTCTCGATCTGAAGCTATACTTCTTGGTAAGCCGTGAAGTCTAACAACTTCTTTGAAAAACAGGTTCACAATGTGAGTTGCGTCGCTGGTTTTATGACATGGTATAAAGTGTGCCATTTTCGAAAATTTGTCCATTACCACAAAGATTGAATCAAACCCTCTTTGTGTTCTCTGCAATCCCAACATAAAATCCATGCTCATTGCATCCCACGACCTCTTTGGTATGGGTAACGGTTGATATAACCCTGTGTTCTGTTTCCTTCCTTTTGTGTGCTGACAAATTCTGCATCTGTCCACAAACCTTTTGACATCTGCCCTCATCCCTGGCCAAAAATATGAGTCATTCAATTTGAAGAACGTTTTATCATGACCGAAGTGTTCGACCAATCCTCCACTGTGTTTTTCCTTCAACAGATTCTACCTCATGGAGCATTTTGGAATGCACAGTTGATTGCCTCTGAATAATAATCCATCTTGGATCATATATTCAGCCCATTGAATTCTATCTCTGAGAACTGGATTCTCATATGCCTCTTTGAAATCTGGATCATCCTTGTACATGTCCTTGAGATTATCAAAACCCAATGTTTTGACTCTGAACTCCTGCATAAGCAAACATTTCCTGCTCAAAGTATCAACAACTTTGTTAGCAGTTCCAGAAATATGTTTAATTACGAAAGTAAAATTCTGCATATATTCAACCCATTTAACATGTCTTTGGTTCAACTTCTCCTATTGGGTTACAAATTGCAATGCATGATTGTCACTATACAAAATGAACTCTTTAGGAACCAAGTAGTGCCTCCATTTCTTCAGTGCTTGTATGACTGCATAAAATTCTTTGTCATACGTGGAGTACTTAACCTTCGCCTCATTCAATTTCTCATTGAAGTATGCGACTGGCCTATCATCTTGACTCAAAACCGCTCCAATTTAAAAACCACTAGCGTCACACCTGACCTGAAACGTCTTACTGAAATCTAGAAACACTAGAATTGGTTGTTCATTAATCTTCCTCTTTAACAAATTGAAGCTTTTCTCTGCTTCTTCTGTCCAGTGAAAATATTTATGTCTTTTCTTCACTGTGTCCATCATTGGTGCGTTAATTCCACTGAAATTCCTGATGATTTTTTTGTATAAACTAGCCAATCCATGAAAACTTAGAACTTCAAATATACTCTTTGGTAATGGCCAATTCTTAATCACCTCCACTTTATCTGGATCCATCTTCAACTTATCTGCAGAAATAACAAAACCCAAATAAATGAGCTATGTCTTCATGAATGAGGATTTATTCACATTTATCAACAACTTCTCTTGCTGTAGCCTCTGCATCACTGTAACCAAATGTTTCAGATGCTATGCCTCTGTTTTACTGAAAATCAATATGTCATCAAGATACACAATGAAAAATTTTCCAATGAAATCCTTCAGGACTTCATTCATCAATCTCATGAAGGTACTTGGCGCATTTGTTAAGATAAATGACATAACAAGCCATTCATACAACCCTTCGATGGTCTTGAATGTTGTCTTCCATTCATCACCTTCTCTCATACGAATTTGATGATATCCGCTTTTCAAATGAATCTTTGAAAAAAAAATTGCCCCACTCAAGCAGTCCATCAAATCATCCATTCTTGGCAATGGAAATATATACCTAATGGTAATCTTGTTGAGTCTGTACACATCCTCAAGCCTCCATCTTTCTTTGGGCTGAGCACTATCGAAAAAACACATGGACTCAAGATTTCTCTAACCAACCCTTTGTACATTAAATCCCGGACCTGTCTTTTGACCTCTTCATTCTCCTATGGCATCAATCTATACACTGCTTTTTTTGGTAAACTAGATCCAGGTATAAGATCAATGTGATGACTTATACTTCTGATTGGTGGCAATGAACGAGGTAGTTCATCCACTACTATATCAACAAATTCCTCCAGTAACTTCTGGATTTCCTCTGGTAAATCATCCACTCTTGTACTGGTTAAAAAAATTCTAGGCTTTCTGACCACAATGAATTGTGTATCTTCCTTCTTTTTAACCTCCTTAAGAAGTTCCTTCCCACTCATGAGAAGTACAGTGTTGCTTACTTCAGGTTTCACCTCTTTTTCCTTAATCGACAACAACATGTGAGTT
Organism: Picea mariana; assembly: GCA_032191745.1. Taxonomy (NCBI): domain Eukaryota; kingdom Viridiplantae; phylum Streptophyta; class Pinopsida; order Pinales; family Pinaceae; genus Picea; species Picea mariana. The sequence goes on from JASDQU010686676.1 coordinate 23,754, forward strand.
CTTCCATTTTTCTCTAGGGTGTATGTGTTCTTTCTCCCATCATGAACCACATTCCTGTCATATTTCCACGGTCTACCCAACAATAGATGACAAACATCCATGGGAATGACATCACATAATATCTTATCATTATATCCTCCTGTATTAAATTCAACTAAACATTGTTTAGTGACATTTACCTGGTGTCCTTTTTGTATCCATGAAACTCTATATGGACTTGGATGTTCAATAGTTTCTAGCTCCAACTTTTCTACCATCTCCATAGAAACGAGATTGTCCGTGCTACCACTGTCCATGTTGACCTTGCATACCCTGTCTTTGGTCTTGCAAGCAGTCCAAAAAAGACTGTTCCTTTGCACTGGATTCTCCGCCTCCTTTTCTAGCATTAATAGAACCTTCCTCATCACTAGTGATCTTCTGCCTTTAGCATCCTCTACTTCAACATTCCACCTTTGTGCTTCGGAAATGAGAGTCTCACCACCTTCTTTCTTCTTATCTGGACATTCATAAGATTTGTGTCCATTCTTTCCACATGTGAAGCATTTTATTACTCCACCTCTGCCTCTTCCTCTTCCTCTAGCATGAGGAAAAGTGTTATTATCAACATACTGTCCTCTCTGTTCGGCATACTGCCCTTTCTGTGAGATTCCACCTCTCTCAGTTTGAGGTTGAGGTTTCTTCCACTCTTCCTTAGGCTTCTAATTCCTATCTTGAACAACTATTTTACCTCTGGGCCGACTTCTGCCTCGTCCTCTTTGACCATGCTTTTGGCTCAACTTATCTTTATCCTTTAGAGCCATCTGATAAGAATCTTCCACCATTCGGATGGTCATCATGCTCATCTCATCCTAAATGTTGTATCTCAGACCATTCATGTACCTGGAAACCTTTTCATCATCACTTTCGCGATGACCTGCCCTAATGTTTATCTTGTAGAAATCTTTAGTGTACTCCTTCACTGACATCAGCTTCTGTCTCAAATTCTACATCCTTTGAAACAGAGTAATTCGCTAATCCCTGGGAATGAATTTCACCTTCATCTTTGCGACCATTCTATCCCAACTCTTGATTTTCTTCTTACCTTTGCAGTGTCTGTCAGCATGTAGTTCATCCCACCATAATGTTGCATGTCCTATAAGTCTCGTGACAGTATGTTTGACCTTTTTGTCTTCCTCAACATCTTCATAGTCAAAATACATGTCCAGAGCTCTAATCCAGTCTAGAATCTCTTCAACATCCAGGTTTCCCTCATATACTAAAATGTCCATTTTTTCCCTGGTAGCTATCCTTGCAACAACCCTGAGTAGGCATTCATTTGTTGCATCTTCGGCTGCAACTTCTCCTCCTCCATGTTTGGCTTCATTTTCACTTTCGAAATCATTGAGATCCCCATCACCAACTATGTGCCTCTGTGTTGTCTCCATGGCATCCATCCTAGCATGTAGGTCACACACATCTCTTGCCTCTGGTGGATCAGGTAATTGCTTGCCCCTTCTTCTTGGCATTTCCCTTTCCTCTGGTGGATTGAGTGTTTGTCTATTTCTTATTCTCGGCAGCATGGTTGTAAATATTTCTTTTCCCTTCTACAGAAAGCAAAGAAAATTTTCCTATGCTCTGATACCAGATGATGCAGAACCCTCCCCAGACCCACAGGTCGAGATCTACACAGGATCTTTTCTTTTTGGCCCCTGAGAGCTTGACTGGATCTTCTATTTCCCTTTTGGGAAATCTACCCACAACAACACCTGGAGGGAATTCTGTTAAGCCCTAATATTGGCTCATTACCCCTTAATTGGGGCATATTAGATTAGTAATGCTATTTTATTTATGTCAGCTTTAGGCCATTAGTTGTAATTTAGATTAGTAATGTTATTTTAATTATGTCGGCTTTAGGCCATTATTTGTAATTATACCTCCTAGTCTCCTATAT
>JASDQU010686676.1:25733-35846 GCA_032191745.1 Picea mariana
TATATATACCAAGGAGACATTTTCATTTTGAATCATCTTGGACTTGAAAATTTAAGTGGGGTAAAAGGAGGTTGCCCCCTCGAAGAGGCTTATTATCTGAAATTATCTCTTTTTCAAGGCATTGAGTACTTTTCCTGAGGTTTTTATATGCTATATTGATGTTTGGTTCTTAACATATGGTATCAGAGCTCAAGGTCTTGGGGTTTCGCTGCTACATCTGACACACCATGGAATTCTTACTATAACTTTTTTTCTACAACATTTCAGAAGGAACCGCTTGGAGGGTTTTTAATAGACAGATCAAGGTACGTTGGGTTCAAAATTCCGCTCCTGAGGCCTTATACTTTCAGAGATACAGCCCGTACAAGATAGGGTTCTGGAATCATCCTGAAATGAGTCATTGTGGAATTTGCACTATAAAAAATTTTCTGTAACGTTTCAGACCCTATCCTCTGGAGGCCATTTAAAGAAATTATGAAGGTAACTGTGGTAAAAAGTTCAGCTTCTGGTTCATCTTAAATTTGTAGATACACCTTGTGTAAGCTAGGGTATCTGACTAGTCTTATTGACTAGCCTCAAGAAGGTGTTCCAGGTAAAACAAGCATAACTCCTTGCTAGAGTATCCAAATTGAGTGGGACTGGTTGCATTGGATCATGGACAGTCTGTAGTAGTTTGGGTGCGAGTTTCAGAATTTGATATCAATTATTTTTGGCGGGGAATTCTATACAAGTGATATCTCCTGGAAAGGCCAAAAATCAGAAAGTTGTGAGGAAGTTACCGTAAATTCCACTTGGCACATCCAATTTTGATCAGACCTGTGGCATTGCAGAGAAGAAATATCAGAGAACTACCTAAAACAAAGTTTCATACCTAGAAGGGCTGAAACTTGGGAGATAGAATAGAATAAATATTGTCTAGCAGAATCACCTCAAAATCAAGACTCAAAAGTGATATTTGGCCAACATGCCACCCAAAAAGGGACCTTCTACACCAAATAAGCCTCCAGAAAATCCTAATTGGACTCTTGATGAAGGTGAAGAAATGCGTAGGGATATAAATGATTTACAAAAGAAGACAATAATCAAAGATGAACTAAAAGAGATGAGGGATTCAATGGATACTAAGATGGATTCAATGGAAGCTAAGATGGATTCAATGGAATCTAAGTTGGATACTAAGATGGATGGCTTAAAAGGGGAGATCATGGAAGTATTGAGAAATTTCGTAATAGAAAAGACACCCAAAAGTGAAAATGCATCCCATGAAATTCATGATGAAGACACAAGGAAGGTGAATCAAGAATGGAGAAACTCCAACTTTGGTTTGAAGACCAACCACGTTCCTAAGCTTGATATGAGGAAGTTTGATGGCAAGGACCCAATCACATGGATACTTCAGATGGAGCAATTCTTTGATCTCCATAATGTACCACATACACAAAAGGTACGAATTGCTTCTTTATATTTAGAACCTAATAATTTTTTTTGGTATTGATGGCTTTGTTCCCGCAAATCGCTCGTCACTTGGACAATTTTCACGGAAGAAATGATAGCACACTATGAGGATACAAGGAGCAATACCTTCTTTAGCCAATTGATAAATCTGAAGAAAAAGGGTTCAGTTACCAAGCACATTGAGAACTTCCAAAGATTTAATATAAAGGTAACCGATATTCCAGATGAGAACTTGATTGATGTATTCATAGGAACTTTAAAGGATAACATTCAACACGAGGTTTGCCTTTGGGAACCTAAATCATTGGAGAATTCATTTAAGGTGGCAAGAAATGTTGTTTCATTGAGAATTCAGATTTCACGATTTCACGAATCCCTTGGTCAAGTGCCTTACCTCTTTGACCTCCAAAACCTAAAATACGTAAACACTTGACCCTTCCTGATGTCAATTTTGGCTTTTCTCATTTCATGATTTCGGGAGTTGCGATGTCGTGCAACTCTATTCCTCGACTCCTGAAGTCTAGAAACCCCGAAATGGTACTTCTCCTCACTTTTTTCCACAAACCTCGACAAGAAGCCTCACTTCCTTCCACGTGTTACCTCCCCTTTGTTTTATGTTTTCTCCTCTACTGTGTCCCGATCTCTTTCCCTCGCGACTTCTGAAACCCCGAACTCCAAAGTTCCAAAAACTTAAACTTGTCGAGTTTTCCACTCTACCCTGACGATAATCTTTTCGGACTTCAAGTACTTGATGTGTCAAGCCCCAAACTTGCAACTCGGATTTTTGAAGTCTGAAACTCTAAAATAACTTGACGGCCTGGAAATATTGATCAATGGTTGACGTTAATCTAGGATATCCAAAGGATGGCTCTGTCTTGACCGTTATCCCTCTCACAACTTCCGCAGATCCAACGATCCTTGCTGTTTCGGGATTCTCCTCAAAGAATTTCGATCGTCCAAACTCTTCCTCAAAGAACTTCTGCTATGAGTCACCTCAGTAATCCTCCTCACTATGACTTGGCCTCTGCACGATGACCAAAACGCCTCTTCTACTCTTCACACCTTGAATATGCTAATTCTCTTGAGCTTCCTTTCACTAACTCAAATCTCTTATGAAACTTCTGCACACACTCCTTGCAACACTCTCCAAATACGTCTAAGTATTCGAGTTCTCTTGACTCTGTGCAACTCTTTGCGATAGTAGTCTTCAACCTTCTCATGGGTTGACAAGTTCTGAACTTCCAACCACCCTACACACACCTTGCTTGGATTTTTTGCCTAACTTTCACTTCTACGGAAGGTGAGAACAATGGTATCCCTCTTGAGCTTTCAGATATGAACCCTGAACCCATCAACGCACTCCTTGCAGATGCTCCACTACACTCCTTGCAAGAACTTTGACTCAAGAAGAGAAACAATTGAAACTCATTTCCTTACTCTCTTAGACTTCAAATACCCAGCATGAAATCATACATACATAGCATAAAATAAAATGTACAACAGAAAGAGTAAAACAACCATGAGCATAACATTCAACATGTATACACAGAAAGCATTAGAACACCATGAGTCTGAATCAAGCTTAATATATTAATCTCATAACTTCTGTACATGGACTCTTCTACACAACTCTTTGCTTCTTCTCTTCTCTATGCTCTCTCTCAATTGATAATGTTTCTAATGTTACAAATGATACAAGATGAGGGTGTCTATAGTCGTTTTCCCTCCAACGCTCTAAACTGTCTAATCTAGATTTTAAATCTACCTACTTACATTAACTGCCTATAAATGCCTCTACACCTTACATATGAGAGTGGATCGCTCAATATTTGTTTACAATATGGAAGTATGCACTCTCTTAACTATTACATTAATGTTTCAAGACATTTCAAAAAAATGTGCGCTAGTGCTTTCCAATTGTCTTCTGTCTCCGCACTTTCTTGTTGCTTGAGATGCTCCTGCATCAGGGGGAAACCTACAATTGAGTAGAGCTCTATTACAATAATATCCAAGCTAGGGTTCTCATACCCTCGACTCCTATTTATACTAAAAATAATCATATAGAGGAAGATCCTTGTAGAAGCGAAAGCTTCTATTAGGTCTTCTTACATCCGCCTTATTCTATTTTATTGAAAGGCCTTATTAATATTGACCTTTATTACATCCAAATATATTGTTCTACCTATGTGTAGGTTAGGACCCTAACATGTCCGCCCCCTTAAAAACAACCTTGTCCTCAAGGATTGAGATGAGGAAATTGCTGCAGAATGGTAGCTGGTTCCCAAGTGGCATCTGTTGGAGTTGTATCTTTCCACTAGACTAGCACTTCCTTGATAGTTATATAATGTAGGTGACACTCACGCTGGTCCAAAACTACTTCTGGCTGTATCCAAATGGATCCTTCTTCAGCTAACTCTAAAAGGTTGGTTTGAATTTGGCACTCAGCTCCAATCACCTTCTTTAAGCATGAAACATGAAAAACAGGATGTAGCTTTGAATGGCTGGGCAAAGCTAACTGATAGAAAACTTGTCCCACACGCTTGAGCATGGTATAAGGACCATAAAATTTGGGTGCTAGCTTCTGACAATGCTCAGCCTTGAGGGAAGTTTTCTTGTAATGTTGTAGTCGAAGAAACACCTGATCCCCTTCTACAAATTGACATTCAGAGCGACCTTGATCTACTTGTTTCTTCATGCAATTCTGTGCCATGACCAAATTCTCTTTGAGGATATGGAGAATGGCCTCTCGAGCTGTAAGTGTTAGGTGAATTTCCTGGACCTTTGAGGCACCCGGTAAGTATGAGAGAACTGAAGGTGGCTTCTATCCATATACCTCTTCAAAAGGAGTCATGCGTGTAGCTGTATGGTATGAAGTGTTGTACCACCATTTAGTTAGGGGTAACCATTGAGCCCACTGATTTTTCTTTTTCGAGGAAAAACACCTCAAATATGTTTCCAAACACTTGTTGACAACTTCCATTTGGACATCATTCTAGGGATGATAAGTTGTGTTGAGATGAAATTATGTGCCTTGTATCTTGAACAGTTCTTGCCAAAAATTTCTTGTGAAAGTTGGGCCGCGATCAGAAACAATAGAGTGTGGCATGCCATGAAGCTTGAAGACCTGATCCATGAATATTTGAGCCATTGTGGATGTTGTAAAAGGGTGTTGAAGGGCGCAAAAATGAGCGTACTTGGAAAGGCGATCAACAACCACCATGATGATGGATTTATTTCCCGATTTGGGTAAGTCAGTAATAAAATCCATAGAGATATCCTTTCAAATAACAGGTGGAATCGACAATGGTTGTAGTGTGTCTGACAATTTGACTGTTTCTCCCTTGTTGCATTGACACATGTCACATTCAACTACAAAATTACAAATGTCCTATTTCATACCATCCCAGAAAAAGGAACGTTTGACCTTGTCATAGGTTTTGGTGAACCTGGAGTGCCCTACTGTGGGTGTAGCATGAAGCTTAGAAAGTACCTTGGATTTAAGCTTTGATTGTTTACTTAAATAAAAATGGCCTTTGTATCAAAGTTCCTCATGGAGCCAAGAGTACCTTTGGCAAGCTGGAGCATTGGACTGCAACTGTTGGATCAATTGTGAACTTTTGGGGTCTTGTATCCATTCCTGGCAAACGGCTTGGAGCCAATCTAGTACAATGAATGAAAGAGAAAAAAGGGATCCTTCATCTTCATATTTTTAGGAAAGTGCATCCGCAACCACATTTTCTTTGCCTTTCTTATAAATGATCTCATAATCATATCCAAAGAGTTTAGTCACCCATTTTTGTTTTTCTAGGGAGGAAATGCATTGTTCCATAAAATACTTGAGGCTTTGATGGTTTGTCTTAATTTGGAACCGTTTCCCTAATAGATAAGGATGCTCGACCCTCTTTCATAAGGACAACACCAATTCCTTTCCCCAAGGCATCACATTCCAACACAAAGGTCTTTGTGAAATCGGGAAGGGCGAGGAATGCAGTGGTGCACATAGCCATATTCAAGGTTTGAAAATCTTGAGCAACGGTTGGAGTCCAACTGAAAGATTTCTTTTTGAGGAGAGCAGTGAGAGGTGCTGCAATCTTCCCATAATTCTTAACAAACTTGCGATAATATCCCGTTGAGCCTAGAAATCCATGTAATCTCTTAAGAGTCTTTGGGTGATGCCAGTCTTGCATAGCTTCAATCTTTTTAGGATCCACCCTGACGCCATATTTTCTAACTAGATGACCCAAGTATTCTACTTCTGAGGCACCAAAAGCACATTTAGGATGTTTCAGGAAAAGTTGGTGTTGAGAGAGTAGATGGAGAACTCGATCCACATGAGAAATATAGTCTGTCCAGGTTTTGTTATAGATGAGGATATCATCAAAGAAAACTAAGATAAAATGGCAGAGAAAGGGACGAAAGACATGATTCATGAGGCTTTGGAAGGTGGAGGGGGCATTACACAAGCCAAAGGGTATGAGAAAAAAATAATAATGGCCCTCATGAGTTCTAAAGGTAGTCTTGGGAATATCTTCCTCTTTCATATGTATCTGGTGGTAGCCTGAAAAAAGATCCAGTTTAGTGAAGAATTGGGTGCCACTCAATTCATCCAGGAGGTCATCAATGAAAGGAATGGGGAATTTGTCTTTGATGGTCAGTTTGTTGAGGGCACAAAATTTAGGACACATTCTCCAAGAACCTTGTTTCTTCAGGACCATGACCACAAGCAACGAATAGGGGCTCGTACTAGGGCAGATAACGCCTACATTAAGGAGTTCCTGGACAATTTTCTCAATTTCATTTTTTTGGGAAAAGGGGTGATGATACAGACGGATATTGGGAGGAAGGCTTCTTGGTACAAGGGTAGTGGAATGATCATGAACACCATGGGAAGGAGGGAGGCCTTGGGGAGTGGAAAAGACCAATTGATGTTTATAAAGGATGTCTTGGAGGTCTTGCGGTACAGAAGGTGTCTCTGTTGCTTGTATGGAATGGAGTTGGGCAATAACACCAGAATGACCCTTTTTGAGTAGCTTTTCCATGCGATGGGAACTAATGATCTCAGGTGAACCTGTGGTGATGTTTTGGAAGTTATATTGGTTGCCCTCTTGGTCGAATTGCATGGTTAAGTCTTTAAAATCAATGAGAATGAGACCCAAAGTCCTTAGACAGTCTACACCCAACACAATGTCACAACCTCCCATGTCGATAGAAAACATATGGGATTTCAGGTGGTAGTCACCAATTTAGAGATGCACATTTTCACAATGCCCTCCACATTTCATGGAACCACCATTGGAAATCATGATTTGGAAATTATTGACGACATGGATGTAGCAATGAGTTTCTTGGGCAATGCGGCAATGAATCAAATTATGGGTGCTTCCACTATCAACCAGAATAATGAACTTTCGATGCTTGATGTAATTGATTAGATTGAGGGTTTGGGGAGTGGAGAAGCCAATGAGAGCATTGAGGGAAATGACTGGTTCTACTTAGGGAGGGTCTGAGGGAGGGGTTATGTCAGTGGATTCAGGTGATTCAGACATATAGGGAGTTTCTTCATCTTATTCCAAAATATCCTCGGAGATGGCCATAAAGAGATTTTGTTATTTACACTTGTGGCCCGAGAAATATTTGTCATCATAGTTATAACAAAGGCCTTTGATTTGGCATTCAGCCATTTCAGCCTGGGTCAATTTTTGGATCTTTAGTGGAACAGAGGGAGTAGTGAGATTTATTGGCTTAGGGTGAGGGATGAAGAAGGGTTTGCATTTTTGAGAAGATACAACCTTTTGTGCTTCTTTATCTCTTTTTGTAGCCTCCACCCAACTCCCAGGCCGAGCCATGAGGAAATGGGCCTGAATTTCATCCTTGAGGCCGCTGATAAAACACTCTCGGAAAAAGGCATCAAACATATTAAGCCCTAATATTGGCTCATTACCCCTCAATTGGGGCATATTATATTAGTAATGTTATTTTATTTATGTCGGCTTTAGGCCATTAGTTGTAATTATACCTCCTACTCTCCCATATATACCAAGGAGACATTTTCATTTTGAATCATCTTGGACTTGAAAATTTAAGTGGGGTAAAAGGAGGTTTCCCATTAGAAGAGGATTATTATCTGAAATTATCTCTTTTTCAAGGCGTTGAGTACTTTTTCTGAGGTTTTTCTATGCTATATTGATGTTTGGTTGTTAACATATGGTATTAGAGCTCAAGGTCTTGGGGTTTCACTGCTACATCCGAGACACCTTGGAATTTTCACTATAACTTTTTTTATACAATGTTTTAGAAGGAACGGCTTGGAGGATATTTAGTATATAGATCAAGGTATGTAGGGTTCAAAATTAAGCTCCTGAGGCCTTATACTTTCATAGATACAACCTGTACAATATAGGGTTCTGGAATCATCCTAAACTGAGTCATTGCGGAAGTTTCCATATAAAAAAATTTCTGTAACTTTTCAAACACTGAACTCTAGAGTATATTAACAAAAAGTAGTAAGGTATATGTGGTAAAAATTTCAGCTTCTGGGTCATCTTAAATTTGTAGATACACCCTGTGTAAGATAGGGTGTCTGACTAGTCCTTTTGACTAGTCTCAAGAAGGTGTTCTAGGTAAAACAATCATAAATTCTTCCTAGAGTGTCCAAATTGAGTGGGACTTGTTTCATTGGATTTTGGACAGCCTGTAGTATCTCTAGTGTGAGTTTCATAATTGTATATCAATTATTTTTGGCGGGGCACGCTATACAAGTGAGATCTCCTAGAAAGTCCAAAAATTGACAAGTTGTGGGGAAGTTACCATAAATTCCACTTGGAACATCCAATTTTGATCAGACCTATGGCATTATAGAGACGAAATATCAGAAAACTACATAAGAGAAAGTTTCATACCCAGAAGGGCCGAAACTTGGGAGATACAACAGAAGAAATATTGTCTAGCAGAACCACCTCAAAATCAAGGTTCAAAAGTGATACTTGGCCAACATGACACCTAAAAAGGGAACTTATACACCAACTAAGCCTCCAAAAAATCCTACTTGGAATCTTTATGAAGGTGAAGAAATGTGTAGGGACATAAATGATTTACGAAAGAATATAGTAACAAAAGATGAACTACAAGAGATGATGGATTAAATGGAAGCTAAGTTGGATACTAAGATGGATGGTTTAAAAGGGGAGATCATGGACGTATTGAAAAATTTTGTAACAGAGAAGACACTTGAAAGTGAAAATGCATCCCATGAAATTCATGATGAGGACACAAGGAAGGTGAATCAAGAATGGAGAAACTCCAACTTTGGTTTGAAGACCAACCACGTTCCTAAGATTGATATGAGGAATTTTGATGGCAAGGACCCAATCACATGGATACTTCAGATGGAGCAATTCTTTGATATCCATAATGTGCCACATACACAAAAGGTACAAATTTCTCCTTTATATTTAGAACCTAATCAATTTGTATGGTATCAGAGGATTTGTTCTTGCAAATCACTCGTCACTTGGACAATTTTCACAGAAGAAATGATAGCACACTATGAGGATACAAGGAGCAATACCTACTTTAGCCGATTGATAAATATGAAGAAAAAGGGTTCAGTTACCGAGCACATTGAGAACTTCCAAAGACTTAATATAAAGGTAACCGATATTCCAGATGAGAACTTGATTTATGTATTCATAGGAACTTTAAAGGATAACATTCAACACGAGGTTTGCCTTTGGGAACCCAAATCATTGGAGAATTCATTTAAGGTGGCAAGAAATGTTGAACGTAAAAATATGGCTATGGCTACTAGAAGGACCAATCCTAACATCTATAGAGAGAACAATGTTCCTTCTTCTAAAACACCTCAAACTACAAGGTTGACACCTCAACAATTGGAGGAAAGAAAAGCAAAAGGTTTATGCTTTAATTGTGACAACAAGTACAGTAAGGGACATAAGTGTGGTGATAAGAAATTATTCTACATAGATTGTGAAGAAGAAGAAGAACAAGAACAAGAACCATCTCAAGATGAAAACATAGAAGCAATTTCGTCAGAAGAGTTGACTCCCACGATATCGTGTAATGCATTGGCTGGAATTAGCACTCCTCAAACCCTCAAGATCGGAGGATACATCAAAAATAAAAAGGTAATAGTCCTGATTGATTCTGGCAGTACTCATAATTTCATTCACTATAAATTATCCAAATATCTCAATTTCTTTGTATATCCGGTGCCAAAGTTTCAAGTAATGATTGCAGATGGAGGAACTATCAATTGCTCAGGAAAATGCAATAAGATCAATCTTACTAAGGGGGAATGTGTAATGAATAGTCCAATGATTGTTGTAACCATGGGTGGTGCATATGTTGTACTAGGAATCCAATGGTTACAATCATTAGGAACAGTGGATTTTAATTTCCAAGAACTTTTCATGAAATTTTAATTGGAAGGAAAAGAAATTGAGTTAAGAGGTATCAAAGGGAAACCTGGTAAGGTGATAAGCTCTAACGGCATGACAAAATTATTGAAAAAGGGGCATCAAGGAATTATTGCACAACTATGCTCACTAGATGTTCAAACATCTAAGCCATCTATTCCTCAAGATCTCCAAAGGATCATTGATAAGCATTCCAAAGTATTTGAAGATATTCCCAAAGGTC
>JASDQU010686678.1:0-23164 GCA_032191745.1 Picea mariana
GAACCTCGCAAAGGGGGTACCCCCCTCTGCACTCCCCCGCGTAGAAGACTGTACATACTTTTGGGGTGTAAATACTTCATGGGGTATAAACATGGCTGAAAGTAAAAGACCTCTGAATCAGGAAGATAATCAAGCTCCACAAAAAATATATATGTTACAGTTCATTGCATGGTTTAAAAGGTCATCCAAAAAATGCTAACCTTTTAAACCATGCAATGAACTATAACATAATAAAAATTAAACCAAGTATGGAAACCTTCCTTATTTGAATTATCACTTAAAACTCAAACAAAAATAGGTCACATCTCCTTTTATAAATGGAGAATCCAAATCTTGTGAAACTTGAAGAATAATTGAATTTTCCTTTGGGAGGGTGAAACGTGATATCTGAAATATTTGAAAGTGCCCTTATTAGATGTCAAACAACGATTAATATCTAACCTCATAAAATCATGAACTTGCATTTTTTTTCCCCATACACCTCCAAGGTTTTCACAAAAAAGGTAGTTGAAACCATAGTTACTAATGAAGACCAAATCTAGGAGTTCCACAAATCAATTTTTTTGTGGATCCGATCCTCAGACCTATGGGTTATTGGCCACATATTAGCTGGAAAACACATTGCTATGAAACATCGAAACATAAAATATCCCCTTCCAATTTGCACCTTGAAAGGCGTGTTCGACAACTTGTCATTGATGTCAACAGTCGATGTCATTATAATGTGATGATGAGTTGTTATGAACAACATGTAGAGGAATCTACCTAAATATCAAGAGAGGCAGCGTATTAGATTTCACGAGATCAACAAAATGAAGAAACGTTATCGGGATCGAATTCCCAACAGATCATTGATCTCGATCAATTAGAATCCAAGTACAAAACCAAAAATCTCATAAGGGAAAGCGCATTGCAGTGATGATGAGTTGTTATGAACAACATGCATAGGAATCTACCAAAAAGCTCAGAAGGGAAAGCGCATTGCAGAAACACAATCATGATTGAAATCCCCACAGTAAAACTACAAAAGAACCGAGGGAGAATCTTGTCCACTGATGTATATTTTGGGACAAACTAGGATTGTCAGATCTGGAAGTTATAGAGGAGGAGCTTCGAATCAACATCCAATTAAGTCCTAACCATCGGATCTCAGGAAGGGCAGGTCAACGACAGGGAACCATTGCAGGACGCAAGGGTTGGAGTTAAGGATCTCACAATTTTCAGTTATGAAATAGACACCGACCATCAATCGTCACATGCCAATAGATATATGGTTGGCATCAGTTCCACTACCCCGGAACCTCGGATCCCCAGAGTCACAAATAGTCGAAATCCTGACAACCGTTGGATTGTGTTAAGTTTTTCGCATCAAAGAAGGATCGTTAGATGAAGTCAAGTTACTCAAGGTTTATTCGGGGAATCTCACTCCAGGAGAATTGGAAAGTGGAAAAAGTGAATAACCCAAAGTCCTGAAAGCCGAAATGAATCTATAACATTGATATAGAACTAATCACATTCGTTGGATCAAGAATTCACAAGATCCCGAATAGCCGAAATTTTGACAACCATTGGATCATGTTAATCTTTTCGCGTAAAATATGGATCATTAGATGAAGTCAAGCTACTCAAAGATTTTTCGGGGAATATCACTTCAGAAGAATTTCGAAGTGGGAGTGAATAATCCAAATTCTCGAAGGCCGAAATGAATCTACACCATTTATCTAGAACCGATCACAGTCGTTTTATCAAGGATTCACGAGAACCCGAATAGCATAAATCCTGACAGCCATTAGATCGTGTTAGAGTTTTCGCGTCAAATATGGATCATTAGATGAAGTCAAATTAATCAAGGTTTATTCGAGGAATCTCACTTCGGGAGAATTGAGAAGTGGGAGTGAATAACCCAAAGTCTCGAAGGATGAAATTAATCTAGACCGTTGATCTAGAATTGATCACGGTCATTGGATCAAGGATTGAAATGAACCTACGACCATTAGATCCAGGAGGAGGAAAATCGACACATCAGGCAATCCACATCAGTAAAGACCACGTCAGTAAGGACACGTGGTACAATCAGATGGTGACAAGTGTCAAGGTCTAGTTGGCACTTTATGTTACGTAAGTCACGAATCTAGGTGACACGTGGCATCCACTCGGCTAGTGCCAAGTCAGCAGTGACGTCAACAAATTATGTCACTCTGGGATTTTGTCCTTCTGGGGAAACCAGCAACTACCTGAAGCGTTGGAGGCTGAATTCAATGCTAACCGTTGATCTAAGATCCTTCAGATTCTCACATGATTGTTAGATCAAAACATAGTGGAAATTTGACGTAATCATTCCCATGTTGACCACTTTAGCATTGACCAACTCCGGTGAAAATTGGAATAGAAATTACCCAAACCTCTGAACCCCCGAAGTCTCGAAGTCCCAAAGTAAATAGTGGCAGTCCATCTTAATCTTTGATTAAGTCACATTCGTTGGATTAAGCGGTCGAAGGATAGGTAAGGATTGAAGCTAGACTATTGATTTGGTTCCTGGATTCATACTAATCATTGGATCAATCCTTATGAGAGGTAACCACTTCGAGAAGTTGAAACTTCGGAAGATTGGATGGGAGAGAAATCACCCGATGGCCGAATTACTAGAGGACTAGGTTCCAACCCCCAGTCATGGGTTATGAACACATAAGCCATGAGGCGCTGGGAACATTTCTTAACTTAATATGTGGTTTTGCAAAGATGGTCACATGTAATTGGTTTGAAGGAAGCGCCTCTACAGAATTCGATTTCTGCAACATTCGCAGAGACAAAGGAAATCGATCCATTACTGTGATCGATTTATGAAAATAGGTCAGATAGTTGTTAAAATCATATGAAGGTTAGAAATCATCGTGGCCTTTTCGATGATAGGCGATATGTCAAGTTTAAAGTTGAAGACCCAGAATGATGTTCAATGGTGGTCTGAAAGTTGTTGTAAATGGACAAGTTAGTTGTAACTTGTGGTACAAGTCAGCCCTAAAACTAAACTAGAGTTGATCATGAACGAGTATAAATACAATTATGCTTGGTTCATTTTTAAAACAATGTGGAAGTGGGTGAATGAGTGGATCTGCACTTGAGGTTAGTGATTTCTGGTATAGTGATCCTTTGGCACAACAAGGTGCGAATTTCAAAGAGAATATGAAGTGAAGGTGTGAATTTCAGAGAAGAAGATTAAGTCTGGTGATGAGAATTTGTTGTATACCTTTGATTATGAGCTGGAGCAGATTCAATAAATGGATGACTAGTATTTAGGTTAGTTGTACTACTAGATCAATTCTAGTTGGATAGATTGCATTCTATCGGCAAGTTGAGTCTTGCTTGAGAGTTGGTGTTCTCCTTGGAGTTGGTGCTCCTTACTTCAGTTGGTGCTAATAAAAAACAGTTGGTGCTGGGAAAACCCTCGTGATTGTAGTCACAGATATAAAATATTATACAGACATATGGTATCTCTTGTGTTAATTGTGCTTATGAATTGATTACTCTTAATTATTGATAGATTTCATTGGTGAATGACTACATACAATCTTACAATGATGATGTGTAAAATTATGTTTTGAAATAATTGCTAACTTGAAATAAGAAAAGTTGTAAAAGTCCACACACTAATTCACCCCCTCCTCTTAGTGTGGCTGGTGTGACCAAAAATTGGTATCAAAGTAGGTGCCTTCAGCACAGTTCAAACATTGGTAGGTAGATTCTGAATAAATGGGTGGACAAATGGCTCTCTCCACAAATGAGGCTCCCTTATTTGATGGAACAAATTATTCTTCATGGAGGGAAAATATGAAACATTATTTGGAGTCAAGAGGATTTGAAGTTTGGGATTTAGTAATAAGTAATCCTTGGCACTTAACTACCTCAAAGAATCTATCCAAGTTTGCAACCCAAAGAAGAGTAAGAAAGAACAATGAAGTGGCATTGAAGATTCTTCTCAATGGACTATCAGATATCGTCAAAGAAAGCATGGGACTATGCACATCCTCCAAGGACTTATGGCTGAAGTTAGAGAATATGTATCAAATCAAAAGAGAATACACATAAGACATTCCTATCAAGGATGAGAAGGAAGACTCAACCATCAATAAAGGTAAAGACTCTCCACAATCTTCCGATTGCAATAATTTTGATATTGAATTATCCGCTACAAGTAAAGAAGAAGATTCATATACAATAGAAGAAAGTTTTGTTAGAATTTATCCCATGGAAGAAGTAGAAGAATAACTATCAAATATTAAACAAAAAGTTGATTGGGGTTTTGGTGAATACAACTATGACCTTGATTATTCAGACTATAGCTATCTTTATGAGTACACTAAATAATTTCTTGAAAAGAATCAAAAGCATATCTTATAAATAAAGGAAATGCTCAAATACAATGAAAAGTTCATATCTGAGAAAGATATTCAGTTAGAAGAAAAAGAAGAGGAGATCAATAAATTGAAGAATGAAATCAGTCAAGTAAAAGAAAAGAAGAAGGAAGATGATGAGCTCAGCAATCAAAATCGTATCTTGGAAATAAAGGAAATGCTCAAAGACAATGAAAAGGTCTCATCTGAGCAAGATATCCAGTTAGAATAAAAAGAAGAGGAGATCAAGAGATTGAAGAATGAAATCATTCAAGCAAAAGAAAAGAAGAAGGAAGATGATGAACTTCGCAGAAACCTTGTAGATCTAAAAGAACTAAGAGAAACCAATGTCAATCTGAAGACCCAACTTGAAGAAGCCAAAAGAAGAGAGGAGGTAGTGAGGAACCAGTTGAACAAAAGGGAAGATTCATGCCATAAGATGGAAACAGAAGTTGTGAATCTTATAAAGAAAGTTGAGAAGTCAAACACCCATGTCAAGTTCTTGAACAACTCTATGATCTTGGATAGTCAAACATCACCAAATGATAAATCCGGTCTTGGCTACAACAAGGAAGAAATTGGTACTCCTATGAAACTTGATGCAAGTCCTTCATTTGTAAAGGGTGAAGACATGTCGGATGCAGGTCCTTCTTTTGTAAAGGGTGAAGACAAGTATGATGCAGGTCCTTCTTTTGTAAAGAGTGAAGACAGGTCTGATGCAGGTCCTTCATTTGTAAAGGGTGAAAACAGGTCTGATGCAGGTCCTTCATGTTCAAAGAATGAAAGAAACACTACAATCTTCAAAAGATCAAATCAAGGAAGACATCAAGAAGCTACTCCTACACCTCAAAGCAAGTTTAGCAGAGAGACACCTTCAAGGATGAGTCAAAAGGGTAGGTATGAAAGTGTCTTTAATGTTCATTTTTTTCTTCTAATGAATATGGTCATAAAGCCTTGGATTGTAGGCATCATGGAAGAAAACAAGTTGGTAGTCTCAACAACATTGTAATATATTGGAAATGCAATCCTGTTGGACATATTGATGCACATTGTTACACTATGAGATGCTATAGTTGTGGTGGATTTGGCCACAAAGCCCAAGACTGTTGGAACTCAAGGAGACATTTAATGAGAAATGCTTCATACAATACGACAAGAAGAGTAAATGAAACATGGAAGAAAAATGAAGTTGCAAAAATAGAAGGTCAGATAACAAAGGTAGGTCAGATAACAAAGGCCAAGAAACTAGGACTCTCATAGATGTGGATAGAAAATATTGAACAAGTGAACATGAGTGGAGTTAATTGTTTCACAAAGAATTGTCATCATGCAACAAGAAGAGTATAAAAGTCTCTCGGATGAATTTATAGCATTGTGCAGTAGAGATGATAGGAGGAGAGACCTTTTCAAGAACTACCATTTTAGAAACAAACGAGGAGAGAAGTCAGAGGCAGAGAGAGCATATTGATAGGGGGAGTCATTCAGTTATGACAGGCAAAGCATGATTGCAGGGAGAGTTGCCCGAGTTCATATTTTGGTCAGCAGCATACAGACATACAAAGATTAATCATAGGGGGAGCAACCCTTTTCCATTGATG
Source organism: Picea mariana (assembly GCA_032191745.1). NCBI lineage: Eukaryota > Viridiplantae > Streptophyta > Pinopsida > Pinales > Pinaceae > Picea > Picea mariana. The sequence goes on from JASDQU010686678.1 coordinate 5,987, forward strand.
TCAAAGGGGGAGAGTAACTTTAGAGGAGAGAAGCATCATCACAGGGGGAGTTTGTGTATGAAGTTGGTGTGTTTCCCTCAATGAAAAAGGGGGAGATTTTTGGACATATTGTCATTGATGTCAACAGTCGATGTCATTATAATGTGATGATGAGTTGTTATGAAAAACATGCAAAGGAATCTACCTAAATATCAGGAGAGGCAGTGTATTAGATTTCACGAAATCAGTGAAATGCAGAAACACCATCGAGATCGAATTCCCAACAAATCAATGATCTCTATTAGTTAGAATCTAAGTACAAAACCAAAAATCTCAGAAGGGAAAGTGCATTGTAGTAATGATGAGTTGTCATAAACAACATGCATAGGAATCTACCAAAAATATCATAAGGGAAAATGCATTGCAGAAACACGATCATGAGTGAAATCACCACAATAAAACTACAAAATAATCGAGGGAGAATCTTGTCCACTGATGTAGATTTCGAGACAAACCAGGACCTTCAGATCTTGGAGTTACATAGGAGGACCTTCAGATCAACATCTGATTAAGTCACGACCATCGGATCTTAGGAAGGGAATATCAACGGTGGGGAACCATTGTGGGATGCAAGGGTTGGAGTTAACGATCGCACAAGTTTCAGTTTCGAAATAGACATCGATCGTCTATCGTCACCTGCTAATAGATATATGGTTGGCATTAGTTCTTATACCCCGAAACCTTGGAGTCCCGAAGTCACGAATAGTCAAAATCCCAACAACCGTTGGATCATGTTAAGCTTTTCGCGTCAAAGAAGGATCGTTAGATGAAGTCAAGTTACTCAAGGTTTATTCGGGGAATCTCACTCTGGGAGAATTGGGAAGTGGGAAAAGAGAATAACCCAAAGTCCCAAAAGATGAAATGAATCTAGACCATTTGATCTAGAACTGATCACAGTCATTGGATTAAGGATTCATGAGATCCTGAATAGTCGAAATCCCGACAACCGTTGGATCATGTTAAGATTTTTGTGTCAAATATGGATCGTTAGATGAAGTCAAGTTACTCAAGTTTTATTAAGGGAATCTCACTTCGGGATAATTGGGAAGTGGGAGCGAATAACCCAAAGTCTCGAAGGTCGAAATGAATCTAGACCATTGATCTAGAACTGATCACAGTCATTGGATCAAGGATTCATAAGATCCCGAATAGCCAAAATCTCAACAACCATTGAATCATGTTAATATTTTCACGTCAAATATGGATCGTTATATGAAGTCAAGTTACTCGACATTAATTCGGGGAATCTCACTTCAGGAGTGTTATCCCCGCTTTTTAGGGATAACTAAGAGATCATGTCTCAAGGCCCACAGGTCCTAGACATGGAGTACCGAGAGCAGGATTGACCTGAGCATGGCCCTCGAGGGCCCATCCTTTTCTTCTTCCATTAGCTTTGTCTTGTCAGCAGCAGCATCATCCATCACCATCGGCTTGGTCCTGTATCAGAGAAGGTTCTTGCTCCGTGAGGTAATTGGTCTAGGTATCATGGTATGTGTCACTTTTGATCATTAAAACCTTTAAATATATGCACCTTATTCCTTTTATCTCTAACAACTTCTTGGATCTTACATTTGCCCACTTGACCATGCTTGGGGGAATTGACAGGGTTCCCTAGCAAGCCTGTGCCCATAGGTTTTTGTTTGCCACTAGGGGAATTTTTGAAAATCCATCGTTCGCTCCCATCATAACACCACTATTTCATCTTATCTCCCGCTCATTTATCCCTTCCCCCTTGTTCGGGCATTGGTTTGACCTATTTATAGGATTGCACCTTATCTCATGGGAAGAAGGGGCTAAAGGCCCAGAAGGTAAAAGAAGCTGGTAAAAGACAAAAGCCTGGAAATAAAACCTCGAGATGCTTCGCCCAGGGAACCCCGAGAAGGCAGTAAAAAATCCTCTCATCAATAAACAAGAGGGACCCGGAAAATAACAAAACAAGACCTACTCAGAGGATAGGGGGTATCATCACGAGCCAGCCTATTAGGTCCATGGGTACCTAACAGTATGACATTTCCACCATCTGGTTACCATGCCAGGGCAGTGACCTTTGGTTGCATGGCCAAGGGTAAGAAGGTCTCATCACGAGCCAACCTTCTCATCTCTGTGAAAGTACTTATGGGCAACGCTGTCATCTCTGGTCACCATGCCAAGGCAGTGTCCCCTGGTTAGTTCTTGAACAAAGAAAGCAAATAAAAGAATAAAAAGAATAAAGGAAAGAATGGGCTTGGAAAAAATGCATCCATGACAGGTACAGCTCACCTTCTATAAAGGCACCCACAGGTAACACTTATGCATCCTTGGCCCTTACTGCACCCATATATTTGGACATCCCCTAACCACATCACCTCACATATATGGCTTGGATGAGATCTTTCTAGAAACTTTCCTTTTCTTGTGGACACTAGCCCAATAGGACGCCTTGTCCTTTTCTCCAATCTTGTATTTTAGGTTTTTGTAATGTCTTTGAGCTATTGACTGATGTATTAGGGGTTTTATGCATATGTTTAATGATGAGATGTGATTGACATTGCTATGATCCCTGTGACTGATGAGCCCATGGAGGGCGTAGCTTTTGATGTGCAGGACCATGCTCGACGGACAGGTACCATTTGGATTGGTACACATGGGAAGATGACCAGTTCAGACCTCTATGGGGCTGAAGAGCCCACCAGGTGGATGTTGAGACCCCATCAAGGGGGCAGAGATGGTATGGATATGGATCAGAACCTTTGCACCAGAGAAGAAGGGGACGTTCCATCAGGGGCACTTTGGATGAGCTGGACCTAGGGGGATTGACCCACTTGCAATGGAACGTTGGCTCCAGATGACCCAGAACATCACCAGAAGGCTTATGACATCATCATGACCGTATGGCAGATGGACAGGGTGGTTGGCACATGTGGCAGTTTGGAGGAGCCCAAGGAGGGCTAATGTTTTGCTTCTAGATGCTGCACTAGCCCTAGAAAGGGCTAACGTCTCCCTCAGAGGGGATTGACATCTCACCTTTTGCTTGATTAGGGTTTTACTTATCATTTAATGTAAAAACAGTATGATTTTGACATTATGGCCTTGCCATCCTTTTTATGACCTAAAAAGTAAAATTAGGTCATTGATACACTATATATTGAGGGTTTGGACTCTCATTTTATCATCATAATTCACTCACTCATTAGTGAGGTATGATTTTTGCACCCTATTTGGGTTTTTGGTTGAACTAAGTGATGCACACTTGTTGAAGGAAGAGATTTTTGGCATTTATGGTGTTTCTCTTGAAGGAAGGTGTTACAACTAGGGTTTGCATGGTTATTTCTTCATGAATTGTAAGTGTTTCTTCTGAAAAAATTCTTATTGAATGGTTCTAGTTTAAATTTCTTGCATATTGCTTATAAATTTGTTGAATCAAAACCCTAGGTGACAAACACACAAGTAGGTCCTTGTCTCATGTCCCCTGATAGAGAAATTTCCAGGCATTGAAAGAGAGAAAGAGAGCCTAGCTGTAGCTACACTCCTTGTTTCTCTTTCCCCTGTGCTAGACATACCATTTAGAATCCAAGAGGAGGAATATGTACCAGGCCTAGGTTATCTACACTTAGGGCCATTTTTCCTTTAGGGTTTGATGAAAGAGCCTTGCTGTAGCAACACTCTCCCTCATTGAGCCTTCTTGTCTTGATTTTGTGCTTCATCTGAGCTAGTCATTTGTTGGGAAGGAGGAGAGAGCACGAGGCCTTTCTTTTGCAACACCGGATTGAGCCTCTCTCCCCTAGGGTTTTGTTTTTTTTGAGGCCCTGCTTTAGCAGCACCTTGAAACTTTTCCCTCTAGTCCTTTGAAATCTCAACTCCTTCAACCTTTGTGCCCTTCACTTATGACTCCATTAAACCCTAAGGCATTGATCTGAGAGTCCTCAAACATTAAAGTGAAGATGATCAAACAAACTCTTAAAACTTTTGAATCTCAAAACCCTAACCTACTAACCCTAAATGTTAACGTCACTCCTTGCTATTATATCATTGATGCAACAACGTTTTGTCTATGAGCAATTGAATGGTATTTGAGGGCATTTATTAGACTAAGTATTGATTGATTATCTTGGATGCCATATCATTCTTGTATTTATTGACAAGTGATACATTTATCATTGCTATTTTGTAAACATTGACTTCATTAACATTTACTTTTAAATTGCTTATATTGAATATCAGATAGTCACTGATTTATATGAAGTACTAACCAAGATTCCACGTATCAGTTTCCTTGTTGTTTTGTCTCAAGAAGGTGCTTTTCTTTTCTTTGGCTATACCTTATAATTAGTTGTTTAGCCGGGACTATCTGATTGGCGGTGATCTGTGAAGGGGGAATTTGTCCTTGTCCTTTTATCCTTTGCCCTTTCAAAACCCCAGGTCACCGGGGACGTCTCCCCTAGGCCTAGCCTCCCTAAAGAGAAAGAACCTACCCATCATGGTGACATTGGGTGGGATAGGTTCCTGTTACGCCAGTTTGGCCTTCTACCTTATAGCCTTTACTCCTAGCTACAAACTGTGTGATAACATTTTGGCGCTGTTGTCGGGGAACACTAAGTCAATTCTCCGCAAATGACAAATCTTTTCGGTAAGCCTTGCCTCAGAGCCTTATCTTACAAGCTTACCTGGCGACTCCACAAGGGTGTTTTCCCTTTTCTTTGATAGTTTCAAGTAAACTATCTAGCGACTCCACAACCCACAAAGAGGTTTAATAATCCTCCTTTGTCTTTCATAAGGAAGACTCCCAAGAAATCTCATGTTGTCAAATCACTCTTTGGGAAAAGCCTTCCTTTAAGAATCATGTCTAGCTCTCAGACTGCTACAACAAACCCAACCAACAATTAGAGACAGTGGTCATCTACTCTTTTCAAACCGTTAGACATGTCAGCCATACCAGGCTACCCTAGGAAAATGCCACCTAAGTATGAGAAGTGGTTGCCTAAATTCATCGGTACTAATGCAATTAGTGTCGAAGAGCACATGAGCAGCTTTTGGGTGTTTTTTCAGCTTCATCCCATTAGTGATGATCTGAAGACTTAGTCATGAAGTTGTTCTCCACTACTCTTTATGATGCCTCAAGGCGTTGGTACTTGAGCCTCCCTGATGGAAGCATTAAAACCATGGACAGAATTGAAGAGGCCTTTCTCAAAATATGGAGTATCAAAGAAGACCCTAACATGCTCCTCACCCGACTAAATAACCTTGTGAAATATGAAAATGAATCTATTCGAGAGTTCCATACTAGATTTGAGACTTTTTTGCAAAGGATCCTTGCAATCCATCATCTGAAAGACGATTACCTCGTCCACATTTACACCAGATATTTCAATGGCCAATTAGGGTATCTCCTTAGGGACAAAAACCCCCAATCCATTCAAGAAGCCTAAGAGCTCGCTACTAAGATTGAAGGAAACCTCCTTTCATCCAAAATTGAGCCTTTTGCTAACCCAAGGGGGAGAATAGACACCAAACCAAAAATAGTTCACAACGTTGAGCCTACTTCAGACCTATGTACCAATATCGCCAAGCTGCAAGCCTCTATGGATGGTATCATAAAAAATCAAGAGGAAATGATGAGCAGGATTGTCAAATTGGAAAGATCTCAGACCCAAGCACCCAGGGTCCTGTACAAAGGGAAATTCCAAAAAGGAGGCCAATTTTATAAACCAAAGAATGAGCATGAAGTTCCAAATGCCTTGGCCCCTGCAAACATTGTTGATGAAAATCCTTGGTGCCTAGAATGCAGTGAAGCACATTGGGAGCATGAGTGTCCTTACAGTAATGGCCATCAACAAGTCAACAACATGGATCATTTCATGGAGTTTCCTCAAATAAATATCACCGATGCAGAACATCAGGAAGTCTTGAAAGAAGCAGCCAGATTAGCAAGGATGGCGGTAATAAACAACCTAGACCAGGAATCACAAGAGAAGCTAAAGAAACAAGAATTTTAGGTGTACCGAAGGAAGAAGTTGAACCAACCCACCACTGACCAGGCAAAGCCCTCACCAACAGAGGTACCTCCTCCCAAGACATCCAAGGCTGTGAAGGTTGACTTGAACTTTGACCTCGAAGGGGCCTTGTCAAATATGCATGTAAACGTCCCCCTGAGAGAAGCAATAAAGATCCCATCCATCAACGAACGCTTTGACACTTTCTTTCTGGGATCAGATGAACCCATGGACCCCCCTATTATGTTGCAAGCTGATCACTTCAAGGTCCAATATGGTGAGAACCCTCCTTTCTTCATGATGTTGGCAATGAATGGCAAGAGCCTCAACAATTGCATGTTAGATACGGGTTTTGGTGCCAACATGATGTCACTTAAAGTCATGCGACAAGTGGGTTTGAAGGTCACACGGCCTTATAGAAATGTATGTGGCTTCGAATCTAAATCCATACCCACACACGGGGTGGTTGATAATGTGGAGGTTTGCTTAAAGGAGTACCCAGAGAAGATAGTCCACATTGACATCGTGGTAGTTGATGTTCCAGATGTGTGGGGAATGTTGTTATCTAGGAAATTTGCTGCAATGTTGGGTGGCACCCTTGAGATGGACCTCACATTCTTGGAATTGTATTTGAAGAATGGAACTATAGGTTGTCTCCTCAATATGCCAATAACCAGAGACCATGTGCAAGATATTACTCACCCCGTCAATAATGACAAAGCACAAAACGAGATGACACAAACTCTTCAAAAGTATTATCTAGAAGATATTCCCTTTGCAACAGAAGAGGACTTTGATCAGATCAAATGGCCCAAGAAACAAGAATACCAACAACTCCTAGATGAATTCAAGAACAAAGAGATTAGGACGGTGAAGATATTAAAGAAACTTGAAGATGACGTACAAATCCACCTTTCCCAATAGGAATTGTTTACAGCAGAAGCCCACCCACCTCCCTCAGCACAATACAATGGGGTTGTCCAAGGAACAACCAAATACAAAGTCAGGAAGTAAAAGGAAGGAGACATGGTATGGATGTGGGATACCTAGAAAGGAGAGCCAACCAATGTAAAAGGAAGCACTCAGTCATGGCTCGGACCCTTCAAAGTTGGAATGGAATCAGTTGACAACTCATATTACCTATCCACTATGGAGGGAAGAAGGCGCCCATTACCTATCAGCGGGTACCTCCTTAAACCCCACCAAGGTGGGGGAACCTGACTTCACAGGTAAGTGCAGGTAAGTAGGCATTTTGTATTCGTGTATTATACCATTTTCATTTCATGTTAGTTTGCTTTCACATTTGCATCATTGATTGTTTTCTTGCAGTCCTTATATATGTATACATGTATGTTGGGGTGGCATTACCGCCCCAATTTTGTTACTAATGCTTCTATCGAGGCTGAGCAGATATGCAGGTTATGCCAGAGATGTTGAGGTTTTCATGCGCTCTACGGTGAGCACATGTCCCCGAGTTGGAGCCAGATGTTATCCCCGATTTTTAGGGATAACTAGGAGATCGTGTCTCGAGGCCCACAGGTCCTAGACATGGAGTACAGAGAGTAGGATTGACCTGAGCATGGCCCTGGAGGGCCCATCCTTTTCTTCTTCCATCAACTTTGTCTTGTCAGCAGCAACAGCATCCATCACCATTGGCTTGGTCTTGTATCAGAGAAGGTTCTTGCTTCGTGAGGTAATTGGTCTAGGTATCATGGTATGTGTCACTTTTGATCATTAAAACCTTTAAATATATGCACCCGATTCCTTTTATCTCTAACATCTGCTTGGATCTTACATTTTCCCACTTGACCATGCTTGGGGGAATTGACAGGGTGCCCTAGCAAGCATGTGCCCATAGGTTTTGGTTTTCAACTAGGGGAATTTCTGAAAATCCATCGTCTGCTCCCATCATAACACCACTATTTCATCTTATCTCCCGCTCATTTATCCCATCCCCCTTGTCTGGGCATTGGGTTGACCTATTTACAGGATTTCACCTTATCTCATGGGAAGAAGGGGCTAAAGGCCCATAAGGTAAAAGCAACTGGTAAAAGACAAAAGCCTAGAAATAAAATCTCGAGATGCTTTGCCTAGGGATCCCTGAGAAGGCAATAAAAAATCCTCTCATCAAGAAACAAGAGGGACCCGAAAAATAACAAAACAAGACCTACTCAGAGGATAGGGGGTCTCATCACGAGCTAGCCTATTAGGTCCATGGGTACTTAACAGTATGACATTGCCACCATCTAGTTACCATGCCAGGGCAGTGACCTTTGGTTGTATATCCAAGGGTAAGGGGGTCTCATCACGAGCCATCCTTCTCATCTCTGTGAAAGTACTTGTGGGTAATGCTATCAGCTCTGGTCACCATGCCAAGGCAGTGTCCCCTAGTTATTTCTTGAATGAAGAAAGCAAATAAAAGAATAAAACAAGAATAAAAAGAATAAAGGCAAGAATGGGCTTGGAAAAAATGCATCCATGACAGGTACAGCTCGCCTTTTATAAAGGCACCCACAGGTAACACTTATGCATCCTTGGCCCTTACTGCACCCATATGTTTGGACATCCCCTAACCACATCACCTCACGTACATGGCTTGGATGAGATATTTATGGAAACTTTCCTTTTCTTGTGGACACTAGCCCAATAGGATGCCTTGTCCTTTTCTCCAATCTTGTATTGCAGGTTTTTGTAATGTCTTTGAGCTATTGACTGATGTACTAGGGGTTTTATGCATATGTTTAATAATATTGATGATGAGATTTGATTGACATTGCTATGATCCTTGTGACTGATGAGCCCATTGAGGGCGTATTTTTTTATGTGCAGGACCATGCCCAACGGACAGGTACCATTTGGACCGGTACACATGGGGAGATGACCAGTTCAGACCTCCATGGGGATGAAGAGCCCACCACGTGGATGCTGAGACCCCATCAAGGGGGCGAATATAGGATGGAGATGGATCAGTGCCTTTGCACCGGAGAAGAAGGGGATGTTCCATCAGGGGAACTTTGGCTGAGCCGGACCTAGGGGGATTGACCCACTTGCAGTGGAACATTGGCTCTAGATGACCCAGAACGTCACCAGGAGGCTTATGACATCATCATGAGCATATGGCAGATGGACAGGATGGTTGGCACGTGTGGCAGTTTGGAGGATCCCAAGGAGGGATAACATTTTGCTTCTGGATGATGCACTGGCCCTAGAAAGGGCTAACGTCTCCCTCAAAGGGGCTTGATGTCTCACCTTTTGCTTGATTAGGGTTTTACTTATCATTTAATGTAAAAATAGTATGATTTTGACATTATGTCCTTGTCGGCCTTTTTATGACCTAAAAAGTAAAATTAGGTCATTGATACACTATATATTGAGGGTTTGGACTCTCATTTTATCATCACAATTCACTCACTCATTAATGAGGTCTGATTTTTGCGCCCTATTTGGGTTTTTGGTTGAACTAAGTGATGCGCACTCGTTGAATGAAGAGATTTTTGGAATTTATGGTGTTTCTCTTGAAGGAAGGTGTTACAACTAAAGTTTGCATGGTTATTTCTTCATGAATTGTAAGTGTTTCTTCTGCAAAACTTCTTATTGAATGGTTGTAGTTTAAGTTTCTTGCATATTGCTTATAAATTTGTTAAATCAAAACCCTAGGTGACAAGCACACAAGTAGGTCCTTGTCTCATGTCCCCTGATAGAGAAAATTTCAGCCATTGAAAGAGAGAAAGAGAGCCTAGCCGTAGCTACACTCCTTATTTCTCTTTCCCCTGTGCTAGCCATACCATTTATAATCCAAGAGGAGGAAGACGTCCCAAGCCTAGGTTATCTACACTTAGGGTCATTTTTCCTTTAGGGTTTGATGAAAGAGCCTTGTTGTAGCAACACTCTCCCTCATTAAGCCTTCTTGTCTTGATTTTGTGCTTCATATGAGCTAATCGTTTGCCGGGAAGGAGGAGAGAGCACGAGGCCTTGCTTTTGCAACACCGGAGTGAGCCTCGCTCCCCTAGGGTTTTGTTTTTTTTAGGCCTTGCTTTAGTAGCACCTTGAAACTTTTCCCTCTAGTCCTTTGAAATCTCATCTCATTCAACCTTTTCATCCTTCACTTATGACTCCATTAAACCCTAAGGCACTGATCTGAGAGTCCTCAAACGTTAAAGTGAAGTTGATCAAACAAACTCTTAAAAATTTTGAATCTCAAAACCCTAACCTACTAACCCTGAATGTTGACTTCACTCCTTGCTATTATATCATTGATGCAACAACGTTTTGTTTATGAGCAATTGAATGGTATTTGAAGGCATTTATTAGACTAAGTATTGATTGATTATATTGGATGCCATATCATTCTTGTATTTATTGACAAGTGATACATTTATCATTTCTATTTTGTAAACATTGACTTCATCAACATTTACTTTTAAATTGATTATATTGAATATCAGATAGTCATTGATTTATACAAAGTACTAACCAAGATTGCACATATTAGTTTCCTTGTTGTGTTGTCTCAAGAAGGTGCTTTTCTTTTCTTTGGTTATACCTTATTATTGGTTGTTTAGCCAGGACTATCTGATTGGCGGTGATCTGTGAAGGGGAAATTTGTCCTTGTCCTTTTATCCTTTGCCCTTTCAAAACCCCAGGTCACCGAGGACGACTCCCTTGGGCCTAGCCTCCCTAAAGAGAAAGAACCTACCCATCGTGGTGACATTGGATGGGATAGGTTCCTGTTACGCCAGTTTGTCCTTCTACCTTCTAGCCTTTACTCCTAGCTACAAACTGTGCGATAACAAGGAGAATTGGGAAGTGGGAGCGAATAACCCAAATTCCTGAAGGCCGAAATGAATCTAGACCATTGATTTAGAACTGATCACAATTGTTGGATCAAGGATTCAGATGAACCTATGACCGTTAGATCCGGGAGGAGGACATGTGACACATCAGGCAATCCGCGTCAGTAAAGACCACATCAACAAGGTCATTTGGTGCAATCAGATGGTGACAAGTGTCAAGGTCTAGTTGGCACTTTAGGTTACGTAATTTACAAATCTAGATGACACATGGCATCCACTCGGACAATGCCAAGTCAGTAGTGACGTCAGCAAGTTACGCCACTCAGGGAGTTTTTCCTTCGGCGAAAACCAGCAAGTACCCAAAGCTTCGAAGGCCGAAGTCAATGTTAATTGTTGATCTAAGATCCTCTAGATTCTCACATGACTGTTAGATCAAAACATGTTGGAAAGATGACATAAGCACTCCCATGTTGGATACTTCAGCGATGACCAACTCAGGTGGAAATTGGAAAAGCAATTACTCGGACCTCCGAACCCCCAAAGTCCCAAAGTAAATAGTGGTCATCCATCTCAATCTTTGATTAAGTCACAACCGTTGGATTAAGCAGTGGAAGGATAGGTAAGGATTGAAGCTAGACCGTTAATTTGGTTCTGGGATTCATATTAACCATTGGATCAATCCTTGTGAGAGGTAACCACTTCGCGAAGTTTAAACTCTGGAAGATTGGATGAGAGAGAAATCTCCCAAAGGTCGAAGTACCGGAGGACTAGGTTCCAACCCCCGGTCATGGGTTACGAACACATAATCCATGAGGCGTTGGGAACATTTCTTAACTTAATAATCCTGTGGTTTTGCAAAGATGGTCACATGTAAATGGTTTGAAGGAAGTGCCTCTACAGAATTTGATTTCTGCAACATTCACAGAGACAAAGGAAATCGATCCATACTTGTGATCGATTTATGAAAATAGGTCATATGGTTGTTAAAATCATATGAAGGTTAGAACTCATTATGGCCTTTCCGATGATAGGTAGTATGCTAGGTTTAAAGTTGAAGACTCAGAATTATGGTCAATGGTGGTCCCAAAGTTGTTGTAAATGGAAAAGTTAGTTGTAACGTGTGGCACAAGTCGACCTAAAACTAAACTAGAGTTGAGCATGAACGAGTATAAATACAAGTATGATTGGTTCATTTTGAAAACAGTGTGGAAGTGGGTGAATGAGTGTATCTGCACTTGAGTTCGGTGATTTTTGGTATGGTGATCCTTTGGCACAGTAAGTTGGGAATTTCAAAGAGAATATGAAGTGAAGAAGGTGTGAATTTCAAAAAAGAAGATGAAGTCTGGTGATGAGAATTTGTTGTAGACCTATGATCATGAGATGGAGTAGATTCAATAAATGGATGACTGGTATTTAGGTTGGTTGTGCTACTAGATCAATTCTAGTTGGATAGATTGCATTCTATTAGCAAGCTGAGTCTTGCTTGAGAGTTGGTGCTCCTTACTTTGGTTGGTGTCGATAAACAATTGGTGCTGGGAAAACCCTCGTTATTGTAGTCACAGATATAAAATCTTATACAGACATATGGTATCTTTTGTGTTCATTGTGCTTATGAATTGATTGTTATTAATTATTGATAGATTTCATTGGTGAATGACTACATACAATCTTACAATGATGATGTGTAAAATTATGTTTTGAAATAATTGCTAACTTTAAATAAGAAAATTTGTAAAATTCCACACACTAATTCACCCCTCCCTCTTAGTGTGGTTGGTGTGACCAACAAGGCGCTTATCTTCAATCTCGTTTCAGGACTGTTGGATAGGAACCAAGGCTAACCAGAGTCCTCTTATTTTCTTTAAATCTCCCCTCACATAGTCTTTGATTCTTGGTTCAGAATCTAATCACTTAAGAACTCAATTAATGTATAACGCATTCCTTCCAATAAGAAATTTACTAATACGTTGCCAATTATCAAGGTTGGGCGTTATTATCAATGCTAGAGATTGGGTGTTGGAACAACAAGACTTCAGCATATGAATATCTAAAATAACAATCGATGGAGATCATTCCTTTACTATGATTTGCACCCTTCCTTTTTTCTTATATATGTTGGGTGAATTACTTAGTAGGTAATCCACATAGATTTGGAAATGTGGGTCAATATACATGGAAGACAAAACATAAATACAACAAAATGCTAACTTCATTGAATCGAGCTCACCCTTTCGTCTTGGTTACATCATTTTACAAGATTTTTTTCCCCAGATACCCTCTCGGCTGAGTTTACAATGTACCAGGCCTCACTCACTATGCCCGCAAGCTACATTTAAACATTATAATAAGAGGATTAGATCATTCCTCAGATCCAATATGTTCTCAACAAATCGTCAGAAACAACACATACATACCAATAATTAACAAACCCTATTGTTTACAAGGAAATCTCATTCTCTTGGCCACATCCATCCACGTCCTTGACTTCTCGAAGGTCAAAATTTTGATAATGATTTGCGGGTACGATGCTCCTGCATTAATTACCAAGTTCAAAATCGAATTCATATTTGAATTATGTCGTGGCCACATTCCATATCTACATTATGCATTAATTAAACTGGGGATTATAGCAAGGATGTTACAATCACATTACCCGATTTGGGTGCCCATCGCTAGCTCTGAGTTAAACTCAAGGCAGTCAATAACCATGTGGGTGGGAATGCGTCTCCAGGAAACACTTGACCACACCTAAATGTCGCCTCATGCAAAGAATTAAACCGCAAAAGGGGGTCATTACTTCAATTGATTAGGAATTAATCATGATAGTGATGGACAGGGAGAGAAAACTATGGGAGAGGAACCACAATGATCTGGGCACAAACAAGAGGTTTGATCGTTGTAATGGGAGCTTGGATCATACCTGAGCGCAATTAGATATGGTGGCACTCCATTGCACTTCACAATAGCGGGTGGTAAAAGAAAAGCAGGGCTATATTCTTAGGCATTCAATTCAACATAACCCGCATAGTATGCACACCATTATGAAAGTTGGAGAAGGTCATGACCCTATAATAGTGAAACTAATGAAGAATTTTGAAATATTTGTGGATCTTCTTGTCAAGACAAAGTTGGATCTCAACGCAAAGACGGAAGACAAGGTTGGATCTCAATGCAAATATGATATTCAAATCACAAACAGACCAACAAGTTACGAGCGCAATCAGATCAAAGGGTGGCGAGTGGAAAGATGGGGAAACTTCATCTCCAGTTTGTACAAAATCACAAGTGGCTTGATAATAATAATGGTTCGAGGGATATTAACAAATAGAGGAATATAGGAGCGTATGAATCTTCCTTTCCCTCTCACCCAGCAAGATGCCATCTCAGTGGTTGAGAACTATATGGCCCAGACTTCTTTGGAAATGCGAGAAGCCCTAGATGCTTAGGAAGAAGAAGTCTTCCACGCAAGGATAAGGGTTCAGGATAGTGAATTGGATGTTGAAATGCTGGCATGGATTCCATATGTTGGATCCTCTAGGGCGAGAGAAACCAAATATTACTATATAATTGACTTATATTGGCACATGAAGATGGTCTTGGGAATATCTATGGCTGAAAAGTGGGATATTTTCAATGCCTTCTCACTGCATCTAGAGTATATTCAACTTCAACTCAAGGAATTGGATAGGAAAATCAACATTTTGTCCAAAGGGACTGTAGGTGTCAACTTCAGGGAGCCTGGTGATGAAAATACAAAGGTGTCTAGGGTCAATTTACCTCCTTCTCTTGATTAATTCTCCTATGTATTGTATTTTAGATGTTTTTTGGTTCGACATCAACTACATACAGCATGTTGAGTCTATATTAGAAATTAGAGGGGTTATAATTAAGATAGGAAGAATATTTTTTGAACAATTGTGGGCTTCAATCTTAAGGAAGACATTGTTTTGTTGTTGGTCTATTTTCTCGAGTGGCAGGACAACAACAAAACCTCTATAATTTTTTCCAATACTTCTTAATATATAGACTAGATAGCTTATAAAAAAAAATCATCACATCATTTTTCAAAGCACTTCCCCTCAACATAGCTTGGGGAGTTTGGCTTGCTAGGAATCAAATATTATTCGAAGAAAAAGAGACCCTTCCTCTCAACATCTTAGATGCTTACCCACAAGTGGAGGAAAAACATTCTAGACATGAACTCATAGAAGAAGTAATAAATAAGAATATCCATGGACATACGTTGATGGAGCATCGCAAGGAATTCCTTCCAAAGGAGGTGAAGGAGGAATCTTATATCTCTCCTCCACATATTGTATATCCTTCAAAGTAGGTATTGGGCAGGAATCCAAGATTTTTTGTGAACCAATGGAGTTAAATTACTTCTTCAGCTGGTCCAAGAGCATGGGGTCCAACAAATACAAATTTTTGGTTACTCTCTCTTGGTCATCAAATGGATTAGAAATGAAGCTCAAATTAAAAATGGTGCCTTATAGCCCCTTTATGATGATATACAGATGCAATCAACAACTTTCTCACATTTCTCTTTGTCGCACATCTACAAGGAAAGGAATAGCATAGAGGACAACCTTTCCAAAGCTACATTGGACTTGGATCACGGACCCTCGATCACTTCCATTCTACAAGATAGACACTCTAGAGATTTTACAAATGCACCTTGGATGTAAAGAAATGTTGTTAATTATCATGAGTGAGGATTGAATACAACTCTACTTTTTAATGATTTGGTTATTTTTATAACATTTTGAGAAAATAAATAGAATGTTGATATATGTAATTGTTAATGCAATTTTTAGGGACAAGAAGCAACTTTTGTTTGTAGTAAAAGAAAGGTAAGTATGAACATATTTTTTTCTTTAAAGGATTATTGATAACCTTTTTGAATGCTAGCTTATGGCTATATAATTTTATTTACTATAAATAAAATCAAGATTTTTTTCCTTTGGGAAAAATAATAATAATCATCACATTATTTTAAAAACATTTGAAAATTAAAATTATAATAATAATAATCAAATTACTTTAAAAACATTTGAAAATTTAAAAAAAAAAATGAAGGAAAAAAATAAAGTCAGAAATTGAATTTCAATTATTATTTATATGGGTGGAAATAAAGGGAAAGAAATGAAGCTTAAAATCAAATGTTATTTACGGTTTGTATTGGTTAAAGTGTTTACACCACACTATTTAGGAGAAACATTTGGAAATAAAGGGAAATAAATGAAGTTTAAAATGGAATGTTATTAGTCTATGTCAAAGGTGTAGAGGGACTATAGTGATCTATAAATCATTGACTTCATATTAACTTGCCCTTTGACTATAAATTTTTGCACAATCTCTTTTGTTAAAACTAGAGAATAGAAAGCATTATTTTTTATATAATAAAAAAATATTATTTTCATCATCTCATTGGAGAATAGATTCAAATTTTATTGCCAGCTTCACTATTCCCAATGTTTTAAATGTTTAGATATCCAAAGTTTTGAGCATCGGTGCTCTTTTTGAATTTTTTTTATTTTTATTGAAATGTTTATATACCGAAAGTTTTGAGCATTGACACTCTTTTTGAGGTACTTGAATAGGCCTAACAACTTAAATGTTTACATAGCGTGAGGCCCTTAAACATGCCTGACAACCTTAAATGTTTACTTAAATAGGCCTGTCAAAGTACATTTTTTCTCCAATTTTTTCATATAATACTGTAGTGAATTTGGGCAATATTGTTGTCCAACATAAGGTTGTCTGCAACAATTAGGTCGTAAGGACGCGCTGAAACGATTAGGGTTGACGTGCTCTAAGAGGATCGGCCGCCATGGCAAGTCAGGACGGAGGGGAGCCGCCGCCCCCTCCCTCCCCCGCTTCGGCTTTCAACAAACTACTCACAGCCTGCTTGAAGAAGACAGCCCAAGAAGAATCCACGAGTTTTGTAAAACGCTTGGAGGCCATCCCCGAAATCTGCCTCCCGCCAGAACAGCCAATGAAAGTAGCAATCTCCCTCTCAGAGCGAGGTCTAGTTGGCCAGTTCATGGGGCTTTGGCCTTCCACCAGATCAACCGACAACTGGATTCAAAGAAACTGGAGACCGCTAATAAAGAACAGTGTGACCTGCTACTCCGTTGGCAAAGGCTTCTACATCTTCGAGTTCATTTCCCAGGAGGACCGTGACCTAATCTTTAGAAATGGGCCCTACTTTATGGGCACGCAAGGGCTCTACCTGAATCGCTGGACTCCAAACTTCGATCCAGCTCTGGAAATCCCAAAGGACGTCCCGGTTTGGGTCAGACTTCCAAACCTCCCCATCCATTGCTGGAACTCCACATCGCTGCAAGCAATAGGGAATGGTCTCGGCCACTACA